>JAYDYQ010001482.1:0-74994 GCA_034814905.1 Penstemon davidsonii | reverse complement strand
AAAGGTGGAGAAAGTGAGGAGAGAGAAATGAGAGGCAGCCTTGGGTTGCAAATGGGGGGGGGGGGGGGGGGGGGAGGCCCCCCCAAGAAATCTAAAAATTATAGTTCAGTGGCCCCCCAAGAAATCTAAAAATTATAGTTCAGTATTATTACATATACATATAATTTCAGTACATATTCAATGTAGATATAGACCATTATCATTTTTTTCCTTAACGTAGGGATTTGGGGTTGGGCCCAAAGCCCAATTTTTTTTCACACATTGACTTCTAGTTGTATTAATATGATGTAACGTGCCCTCTAACATTCATATTTTTGTCAGTTTAATTTAATGTTTCTTATGTTTAGGCTCAAGAAATTGTTTTCTATATCAACTATGAATGTAATGTGAAATACACTAATATTAAATCTATACAAGATTATTTGTTGTTTATAAATTTAGTAAGAGGTGGTGAATTGTTATTGAAAACTCAATTATGCGTGGAAAAATAAACTATGATTACGCATTCTTGATTAAATTCTTGGTGGTTGTTTGATGATATTATATTCAATACTAAATTATTTTTGCATTTAGAATTTAGTACAATTCTTATTAACAATCTATTTTATAGGCTTACGCGAATAATATGGAATGCCAATATGCATGATCCTATCATTTGTTATGTGAAACAAAATTATTCTGTGAATTTTTTTTTGCATCAAAATCCCTTGTACTTTCATAAACCCTGCATAAAACACTCAATCTCCGTTAGTTAATAACACCGTTAATTTTTGCATAATTTTATTTGCATAAAACTCCCTTGTACTTTTGAATGTTTAACGCAAAACTTCCTTGTACTTTTTAAAGTTTGCACAAAACTCCCTTGTATATTTTAATGTTTTGCGTAAAATTTCCTTGTACTTTTGAATGTTTGAACAAAGCTCCCTTGTACTTTTAAATATATCTAGGGGTAATTTAGGAAATTTAATTAAAAATTAATAGTGTTAGTAACTAACGGAGATTTGATGTTTTATGCAGGGGTTTTGAAAGTACATAGAAATTTGGTGCAAAAAAAATTCACAAGGTAGTAGTATCGTGCATTTTCCCCGAATAATATAGTACGAAAATTATTTTTAAAAAACTCCCCTAAAATTTAAATCCGGCCCCCAACTCTTGTATATTAGGGCTGAAAATGAGCTCGTACGTACCAAACAAGCAAGATATCAGGCTCCGCTCGAAAAATAAGCTTAGCCGCTCAGGCTTGGCTCGAGCTCGGGTGTCTAGTACAATTTTATGTTTGAACTCGGCTCGAGCCAAAATATTTATGTTTACGAGTACTCGGCTCAGCTCGGTAAATTTTTCTTGGTCTACTTTCGTGTAATGATTCTTCCGTATATGACTATCGTTACACGCCTATTACTTTAAAATGCAACATTGGGAGACTAAAAAGCTACTTTACTGACAAAAGTTGAATTTTCTTCTCAACATTGTTAAGACCCGTCATATTGATTTATGACCATAAATAAAAATTTACTCCATTATAATACATTCCATCCCTTCCAATATAGAATTGAAGAGGGAGAAGCTAAATAGCTACTAGTTTTTCTAGGAAAATTCAATCAATTCTTTGTATCCATTGCAGAATCTCTTCGAAATTAAAAGAAGCAACTTTACTAGAGAATATATATACATAAATTAGCCTTGTTTCTCCAAAAAGGCCAATTTTCAGTCAAACGAGATCTACGACAAATAATTAAGAATTTCGAGGATTTGTGATGCATTGGCATTGAAAAACTTATTTATATATATTCATATTGCTTTGGCATTGAAAAACTTATATATGTTTCTTATTCAGTTGGTAACTTTCTACTACAAAAAAAATATCCTTAATTAAACAAACCATTTATCATTTTAAACTATTTTCTAATTTTTTTATGCTGGAATTGATTAAGTTGTAGTGTTGAAGAAATGTGGGAAGAGTTGCAGACACTGAGATGGCTGAACTACCTGAGGTTTATATTGACAGCAGGTACATGTTTTCCCGCTCTTCATATTGAAATTGTGCTTAGTTTCAGCCAAAATTACTTGTCCGCTAGCAAATTGCCTATTATTCACATGTTAGAAATTAAAAATCAAAATATTTCCTGATTCCTTTTTAGAAAAATCAGAAATCAGAAAACAGAAATTAGGACCCAAAATCAAATAAGTTTGAGACGAACTTATTCGATGGTATTCAGTTGTATGCATTACAACATAAAATCAGGACTATGTTTATCCAAAAAATAAAAAACACTCAGGATTAAACGTCACAATAATCCTTCACTCTTATTTGAATCGTAATTACTTATATAATTTAAAAATTAAAATAACACAAAATAATCTAACATAATAGCGTATTTATTCACTATTTCACTTACCCGTTTTTCATCAACTCAACCCATTTTAACCAATATTTTAAAAGTCGGACCAGACATCGAACCGGTAACCTTACTAATTACTGGTTGGATTGGTTTAACCGTTTTAACGACTGGTTCAACCGGTGTTATATCAATACCAAATAATAATGTAATTTAAGTTTTAATGTATATAATCAACCATTTAAAAAAATAAATTCTTATCCTAACTTTTTCAGCTTATTTTTATAAGCTAAATACTATCTGATAAATCACAACTAGTAGGCAACAAATCATCAAAGTAACTAAAAACAAAACAAACACAAGTAATTATGCAATTCTAAATTGAACATAATATGTTCAAACAAGAATTATCACATCAATATTCAACAACAAAAAAACTAACTTCAAAATAAACCTGTATATATCCAAGATATAGATCTAAATCAAAATAAACACCTATATCCAAAATTACAACTATGATAACATAATTCTATTTTATCTTTTCCAATAGTGGCAATGAAGTTCTTGGTAATATATCAATGCAATAATACAAACTATGATATCACCTATAGAAAAAAAAAATATTGGATGAATTTTGTCAACTAAATTCTTTTATAAAATAACATGCAAATACCTGAAATTGAGGAAGAAGAAATGAGTAAAGATTCCCTAGTTTTTTTTTGGTTATAAGTAAACTAGTGGTTCACCGGTTTTAAAGGTTCTTGACTGGTTTTTTCGGGTTCGAACTGGGCAAGAAGTTGATTTGGTTTTGGAGGTTTAACCGAATCGAATTGGGAACCGATTATGGATTAAACTGGTCGAACCGATCGATCCGGTTTTTAAAACATTGGTTTTAACCAAAACAATCATCAATTTACGATATATACACTGGTTTTGTACTATGTGCTAAAGATTCGAAACAAAGAAGTATAACATTTCTAGACCAAGAAGCCTGAACTAAACTTCGGAGGAATGTTCGATTTGTAGTCCACAAAATATGAAATCTTTACATTGATTACACTATAATATTTACGGGATAAAATCAACATATTCAATTATTATTAAGCAAGTAATCTCACATCTCATATTACAAGTACAACAACTTTCTTAGAGCATAAGTTGTAAAACTAATCAAATTCAATGCTGATAAGAAATGATGCCCATAATGTACCAACAATGTCAAAAATATTTAACCATATAACAAATTATGCAGAAAGAGAGGAGAACCAAATCCAATTCATGCCAAATTCAACAAAACTCAACATAAACAAGTGTATCTTTCCATTCTCATTGGAAGGCAAGAAACAGTCATGCCATGAATGACACAGGAAATTCAAAATCATGAATTACAAGCGTTTACGATATATTCACAAGTAACGAACAAAACAATGACTAGGTTATACTCAGCTATACAAGTGGAAAAATGGTATGATAGTGTTGTACTATAATTCTACCAACAAGTTAAAAAATAATTAACCATTGGTTTTATTTAACGTATTGCAGTACTTTATCTTACTTGTTTCATGTTGTGTCACCCTTACTTAAACTATCAGCAATTCAGTCATTTTTTACTATATGGGCACTGCATGATTTAATGCTCATATTAATACTGCTAGGGTTAATTTTTGCAGTAGTTAATTAGTTAATATTTGAGTTATCTCTCTTACATATTTATTCTTGGGCGCCGAACCCTAGAAATCTGAAGTTACCTATTCTTTATCAATTCCGTTGCATCTGATATTATTTTCTAGCTGTTTTCCTAAATTTTCAATTAGTTCCTACATCACAACATCCCAACTTTGTATTGAGGCACACATAAATACACAACACACGAAACACATAAGTATTACACATACACACACAATGCAATAGATTGATGGATCTGGAAAAACATACCTATTACTTTTTTATCAAGCTATTACTCCCATACCAGCTAGACATTTTAAGTTCCCTCTTTCGAATAGGTACATGGCCTGGTGTTTCCATCAGTCTATCTAGTTCATGACGGTTTTACCATTTTTCCTTTCACGTATTATGTGATGCTGAAACCGAGACAAGTCTGGGGCACTTAGACATTCATCACCTTGGGTTTTCATTTCATTAACAAAGCCACCAACATCATGTTAGGTATCCTGCTAATCACCACGGCCACCAAGATCATGCTCCTCACCATCTTCAGACTGCTCTTCACCGGCGATAGACTGCTCCTCCAATATTAAAACATAAGATCCATTTTTAAGTTAGAATTTTTTTAATAAGATGATTTAAAAAAAAAAAATTCATCAATTTGGTTCACTAATCTCAGTTCATCCAAAGATGTCCTGCTCATTACCATGGCTACCAAAATCTTGCTGCTCATCGTCCCCAGACTGCTCTTCCACTGTCTAAACATAAAATTCACTTTTTAAGTTATGATTATTTTTCTTTTTAAGTAGATTTAAAAAAAATAGATTCTTCAACCTGGTACAACAATCTCAGTGCCACCCAAGATGTTCTCCCTTCTCATATTCTACTTTAAGATGGAGTTTTCATGAATTTTGGACCAATCTTTCTCAACCTTCGGGCCAGATTGATTAAGGTCGGGGAGAACTGGTTTGAAGTGCACAAATGCTTGATCGACTTCCCTTATTCCAAACTGCAAAGGGCAATTGTCAGGGCAGTGCATTATCACCTTCTTGAAGCAGAGAAAGTAGGTCTGACACTTGGCAATAACTATTTCTTGCACTTCTGAGTCAGCTGTTAGAAGAGACTTGTATAGGACCTCCAAGTAATCTGCATTAAATTTAATTAATCATTAGTTGACAAAGAAACGCAGATAATGGTTAAAACTTCTAAAAATAAAAACTTGCACTAGAATTGTTCAAGTCTCCCAAAATGTTGGTATAATTTTAATCATCTAATATCCTGCCGCGAATAGCATTTGCCAAAATTTTGGTCCAGTAGGGATACACATGAAATGTCCTCACCAGTCGAGCCTTCCTACCCTGCTCAACAACACCCCCAATATCTCTCACTTGCCTCTGCACTACATTTGCAACCTCCTCCTGTCCCTCAGTTGCTTCCACATTCCCCTTAGCGGCCTCTAGACCTATCTCATAAGCCTACTCATTAAGCTTATCAACAATCTCCACATAAGATCCATAAGGGTAACTAGCTTCGTAATACGTTTCAAAGCAAAAAACTACATTGTAGTGAGAAGAATAAATGTTAGAACAAATTAATTTTAGGGAAATTTACATAGACACCCTGGCTATAATCCTAATTACAGGATTTTACCCTCCTGTTTCAAAAATTACAAAGACACCCCCTTGACTTAACGGCCGTTAGTCAAACTTAACAGAAACTATAAAATGTCCGAAATGCCCTTAATTATTTTCAATATTTACACATAAAAAAAAAACAACACTATACCCACTCACCCACCCTCCCGCTTCCCTCTCCCCGTCTCCCCTGCCGACATCGTCGCCACTGCCAGAATCGTCTCCCCTGCCGGCATCGTCTCCACTGCCAGAATCGTCTCCCCTGCCGGCGTCGTCTCCACTGCCAGAATCGTCTCCCCTGCCGGCTTTGTCTCCCCTGCCGGCTTCGTATCCCATACCAGAGTCGCTTCACTCCCAAAATCAAATTTTCCCCAAAACTTAACTGGAACCCTAATCCTCAATCTCAAATCCAGTCCATGAAATTCGAGCGGAATATGCAAGATTTAGTCCCTCTTGAGTGAATGTTTCAATCTTTTGGAATTAATTGGGTGAAAGTTTCAAGCTTTTGGAGCTTGTTGTGGGCGGCGGGAGTGAGAAGAATGCGGGTTGGTAGGGAAGACGGCAGGGTGGGGTGGGGTGAGGGTGGGAGTGGGGGTGGGTGGATGGGGTGGGTATTGGGTTATTAATTTTAAAAAAAAATTCTAAAATTAATTTATAAATATTTTACTTATGTTAAAATAAATCTATTAAATTTTAAATTGATTTGTTTTATTTTTGTAAGAAAATATATGTTATTGAAACTTTATTTATCGAATTGTGTTATTATAAGAAAATATATGTTATTAAAACCATGGATTAAAATTTCGTTTTCAATGTATGTTTCGGTGAGCTCAATAAAAGAATTTTTTGGATAAATTTCTGGAAATATTTCGAAAAAACTAGGAAAAATCAAGCAATGAAATAATGGATTAAAATTCAAGGCAAACATAGAGTTTCGAGAATACATCTTATTTTCGTTTTGATTGATTCAAAAACAGAAATTTTTTTATGTTTTCAATGGAAAAGTAGGAAATTTTGAACCATGATTAAAACATTATTTATCATATTGTGTTATTATAAATAAATTTATTAAATTTTAAATTGGTTTGTTACATTATTCACCAATTGTATTATTGTAAATAAATTTATTAAATCTTAAATTGGTTCGTTTTAATTTTAAAGTTTAATAAATTTATTTACAATATTTATTACACAGTTACAAAGACAACCCCTGTAACATAAAATATATTACAAATAAATTTACGCCGTAAGGGGTCTTCTTGTAATACTGTTTTGGCAGAGGGGGTGTCTTTGTAATATTTGTAACAAGAGGGTAAGTTCCTGTAATTAGGCTTATAGCCAGGGGGTGTCTATGTAAATTTCCCTTAATTTTAACTAGACAAACATTTTTATTGCAAACTAATACTTACCAAAAGCGTGAACATGGGTCCACCAGAAAAGTCTTCTTCGTTTTAAGTTTCCACGTGGATAGGGAGGAACGCAAAATAGTCAAGTGAGCAGCTCCTCAGGCAAAATTATATACGTTGTCTATGTTATTTAAGAAGACGGATAATTTGGACAAATTTTAGAAGTTACATTTGAATGCAAAACTAAAGTTCCTATAATAAATAAAAAGTATAATCGCACATGCTGAATTAGTTCTACCTCATTGACAGCATCGGGAACAACCATAAAGTTACTTTTGAGGTACCTCAGTTATTCCCAAATACTGGGCATAAATAATTTTCGCATTATAGTCTTTACCTACCACTGGTGTGCCATCTATCGACAACCCGGTTATATAAAAAACATCTTCTAACTCGAAATAACGAGAAGAATTACATATTTTAAATGTATTACTATCTACATTATAACATCTACAGATGTCAGTTAATAAAGGGAAATTTGTCCAAATATAGTCTGAACATAGACCACGTAGATAATTTTAGTAATTTTAAAAAATGTCTAAACAGGTGTTTTCAATTTCATGCTTGACCCTTGTATACTGAATAGCCGTGAAGTAAACGACATCAACGGAAAATACCTATTTTAGGAATTTTTTATTCATGGACCAGTTGATGTCATTTTATGTGAGTTTTGTTGAACTTGGTATGAATAGGAATTGATTCTCCTCTCTTTCTGCATAATTTATTATATGGTTAATTATTGTTTTAGTTGATGTCGTTTACTTCATGGTTATTCAGTATACTAGGGTCAAGCAATAAATTGAAAAGACATGTTATAGCATTTTTAAAAGTTGTCCATTGTAACATTATTTCCCTTTAGTAATTGTCATTTGTTGATGTTATGATTTAGATAGTAATGCCCTTAAAATAGGTTATTTTTCTCGTTATTTCGAGTAAAAATATGTTTTTTTTATATATAATCGGTTTGCTGATAAATGGCACACCGGTGGTAGGTATAGACTATGATGCATAAACTATTTATGCTCAATACTTGGGAACAAATGAGGTTATAACTTAAACGTAACTTTATGGTTGTTCACGATGCTGTCAATGAGGCAGCTCATTCAGCATATGCGAGCATACTTTTTTTTTTTATTTGTATTATAGAAACTTTAGTTTTGCCGTCGAATTTAACTTCTAAAATTTGTCCAAATTACATGTCTTTATTAAATAACATTGACAAGGTAGATAATTATGTCTTGGGAACTGTCCACTTGGCTATTTTGCACTCTGCCCTATTCACGGGGAGACTTAAAACGAAGAAGGCTTTTTTTAGTGGACCTATGTTCACGTTTCTGGTAAGAATTACTTTGCAATAAAAATGCATGCCTAATTAAATTAATTTGGTCTAACATTATTCTTTTCTCACTACAATGTAGTTTTTTGTTTTGGAACGTATTCCAGAGCTAGTTACCCTTATAGATCTTATGGTGGAGATTGTTGATCAGTCCAATGAGCAGGCTTATGAAATGGGTCTAGAGGCTGCTAAGGGGGGTGTGGAGGCAGATGAGGGACAGGGGGAGGCATCAGAGGAGAGTGGGGAGGCAACTGAAAGACAGGGGAGGTTGTTGAGCCAGGGTAGGGAGGCTCGGATGGTAAGAACATTTCTTGTATATCCCTATTGGACCAAAATTTTGGGAGATGTAGGAGTATCAATGATTATAATTATACTAACTTTTTGGGAGACGGGAACAATTCTGGTGTAAGTTTATAATTTTGGAAGTTTTAACCATTATTTGTGTATTTTTGTCAAGTAATGATTACTTAAATTTAATGGAGATTACTTGGAGGCCCTACACAAGTCTCTTCTAACAGCTGACCCCAAAACTGCAAGAAATGGTTGTTATTGACAAGTGTAAGACCTACTTTCTCTGCTTCGAGAAAGTGGTAATGCACTGCCTTGACAATTGCCCTTTGCAGTTTGGAATAGGGAAATTAGATCAAGCATCCGTGCACTCCAAATGAGTTTCCCCCGGCTTTAATCGATATGGCCCGAAGGTTGAGAAAGATTGGTCCAAAGTTCATGAAAACTCCATCTTAGATTGGAATAAGAGAAGAGAGTACATCTTGGGGTGGAACTGAGATTGTTGAACCAGGTTGATGAATCTATTTTTTTTAAATCTATTTGAAAAGAAAAATAATTCTGACTTAGAAGGTGGAATTTATGTTTTGACTGTGGTGACGCAACCTGAGGATGGTGTGGAGCAAGATTTTGGTGGCCATGGTAATGAGCATGACATCTTTGGTGGAATTGAGATTGTTGAACCAAGTTGACGAATCTATTTTTTTTTTAAATCATCTTACTTAAAAAAAATCTAACTTAAAAAAGGGATCTTATGTTTTGATAGTGGAGGAGCAGTCTGCCGCCGGTGAAGAGCAGCTCATGACAGTGAGGAGCATCATCTTTGTGGCCGTGGTGATTAGCAGATCACCCAACACTATGTTAGTGTCCTTTTAATGAATAGGAAATTCTAACCTCGCTATCAACATCACGTAGTACGTGAAAGAAAAAAATGGCAAAAACATTATGTACTAGATAAACTGATAAAAACTGCAGGTCAGATACCTATTTGAAATTCTTACAGTGACAAGACTTGAATTCTTGACTGAAACTAGAGTAGATTACAAGAGAATAAGTAAGATCTTAGAGGGTAGTAGAATTGGCTCTGCCTATCCTTCTGATTTGAAACACTATAAATACTACTAACATTACATTTGAATTTACATATGGTGTATTTGTCATTTGAATTTCATTTGAACATCATTCATGTACCAGCTGTATCTGCTTTTTGAATTATTGCTTGAATAAATGTCCTTTGAATCAGCTAGTGGAGTCTTGCTTTTGAGTTGACTGTCCTTTACTTCTGCTTTATCAACTTTATGACTTTTGACTCTCACATTGTTTTGTCGGTACTTTGAATAATAGCCCAGCTGTTATCTACATAAAAATTGCATCATCTGGGCCTTGTTGTCCAAGCGGTCCCCCAAAGGGATCAGAGGACACCGATTCATCAGATTTTATAGAACTTTTCTTCTGAGATAAAAATTCTAAAAATTAGTCTTGGAGATTGGGATTTTGTTTGAGTGCTTCAAAAAATATTTTTTGTTCTGGAGAAACATTTGTGACAGAATTTTCCTTAGCTTTACCTTTGGAATTTGTCTTTGTTTCTGTTTGGTATCGTATTTTTTCATCATTATCAAATAAATGCCGAATAGCATTTTCAGAGCAAATTTCTTGTTGGTACTTGGTCCACCATTTGACACGAATTGATCTGACTAAAGAAAGTGGAGTAGGATCTACAAAACATTTCTTGAATTGAAAATCCCAAGCAAAGATCCAGGTGACTTTGAATTCAGCATGAAAAAATGTCATTTTTTGATAATTCTTGAGAGTAGAATTTTCTGCAAAAACTTCTAACCCTTTCTTAACATTTTGAGGGAGAATTGAAGATTCGGATCCCATTTTTCCACCACTCGAGAAACCAAATGGAGAATGTTTTATCACAATCAGTATGGAAAATAAAAACCAAGAATACGTAAATGACCTGACGTAGAAAGCTCTATACCAAGCATTTTTGTAATCAATTTAGTTAAATTCCCTTGGTGAGAGTTTGATTGAAAAATTCTTTAAGTGGGTCATTCAACCCCAAGTTGTTTGATTAAAAATTTGTTTAATGACACATTTTGAAAAAGTAATTTTATTTTTTCCGCATTTGGTATAAGTTAATTCAACTGAGTTTGTATCTACTTAAATAAGTTCGTAAAATTTTTGGGTTTTTTTAAAACAGTCAGATTCCCAAAATTGAGAATCATTGTTTTGTTGAACAATTGAAATATGTTTTTGATATAATCTCTTTGAATAAGTTCTGAAGGAACTTCTGAGTAGGGTGTAAACCTTATGTCTTCAGTCCATGATTTATTCACATATCTAACTTCGGCACTTGGGTTATTTGGTATTTGAATGTTTGTTGGTTTTGAAGGAGTAGCTAAAACAGATTTATATGGTAATTCTGGAAAATTTTGGAGAGGGGAGAATCTGTTGGTTTGTAGGTAATTTGAAGTTAAGAGTTGAGTGGATTTTGAAGGTGTTTGAGGAGATATTAACCATGGTAGTTTGAAATAAATAAGTCTTTTGAATCTGGAGACTTATAGTCTTTGGAAAATTAGATCTTTGTTTTTGAATATGGATTCATCTGCATGATTAATTTCCTTGTAAGAATATCCGATAAAGAATTATTTTCTCCTTTGATATATTCTATTTGAAAATAAAAAACCGATAGTATTGCTTGCCATCTTGCAAAAGTCTGTTTTGAAATAATATTCTGAACATCTTTTGTCAAAACCTCTTTAGCAGATTTGCAATCAATTCTTAATAAAAATCTTTTGTTATAAAGATCATCTTGAAACTTTGATATGCACAAAACTATAGAAAGAATTTATCTTTTTATAGTAGAATAATTTTTTTGAGGTCCAAACCATATTCCTGAGTGAAATCTAACCAATTGTTCTTTTGAATTAATCTTCTGTTTTAATATTCCTCCATATCCTATATTTCAAGCATGTGTTTCTACAATCATGAAAGCAAGAGGATGGGGAATACAAGGCAAATATTTGACTTTTGCTTAATTTCTTTGACAATATGAGTATGGGTTTCTGTTCAAATCGGAGGATTTTTCTTAAGCCTTTGATATAAGAGGCTGACACTTTTGCCTAAGATTGGGAAAGAAATCTGAAATATAATTTAGACATCCTAAAAATCTTTGAAGTTGGATTTTGTCATTTATGGTATCTGGAAATTTATCTGTAAAGCTAATTGCTCTATTTATGGGTTTTATTAATCCTCTGTTTATATCATGTCCTAAAAATCTTATTGACGTCTGAAATAATTTCATTTTAGTGGTAGAAACAACTAAACCATTTTTCTTCACAGTGTTGAAAAATATTTGAAGATTTTTAAAATGTTGGCTATATCACAGGAATATATGAGGATATTATCAATATAAACTATGCTAAATGAACTATGAGGGTTAAATATTTCATTCATAATTCTTTGAAATTTTGAAGGGGCATTTTTTAATCCGAAGGGCATTACATTCCATTCATAATGACCAAATGGGACAGTAAAAGCGGTCTTATATCTATCTTTTTCTGAAATTTGGATTTGCCAAGATCCCGATTTTAAATCAAATTTTGAAAAAACTCTGGATAAGTGTAATCTATTTATTAGATCTCTATTATTTGGAATTGGATATCTAATCCATTGAAGGACTTTGTTCAGAGGTTTGTAATTTATAACTAATATAGGGACTCCTCTTTCGAGTTCTGCCTGTTTGACCACATAAGAAAGGGTTAGAAGTTTTTGAAGAAAATTCTACCCTCAAGAATTATCAAAAAATTATCTTTTTCCATGCTGAATTCAAAGTCCACTGGATCTTTGCTTGGGATTTCCTATTCAAGAAATGTTTTCCAGATCATACTCCACTTTTTTGAGCCAGATCAATTCGTGTCAAATGGTGGACCAAGTACCAACAATAAATTTGCTCTGAAAATGCTATTCGGCATTTCTTTGCTACTGGTGAAAAAATACGATACCAAACAGAAACAAAGACAATCCAAAGGTAAAGCTAAGGAAAATTCTGTAACAGACGTTCCTCCAAAACAAATTTTTTTTTGAAGCATTCAAACGAAATCTCAATCTCCAGGACCAATATTTAGAATTTTTATCTCAGAAGAATAGTTCTACAAAATCTTATGAATCGGTGTCCTCTGATACCTTTAGGGGACCACTTGGACAACAAGGCCCAAATGATGCGATCTTTATGTAGATAACAGCTGGCCTATTATTCAAAGTACCGACAAAACAATGTGAAAGTCAAAAGTCATAAAGCTGATAAAGCAGAAGTAAAGGAGAACCAACTCAAAAGCAAGACTCTACTAGCTGATTCAAAGGACAATTATTCAAGCAATAATTCAAAAAGCAGAGACAGTTGATACATGAATGATATTCAAATAAAATTCAAATGACAAATGTAAACCAAATGTAGAATCAAACGAAATTCAAATGTAATGTTAGTAGTATTTATAGCGCTTCAAATCAGAAGGATAGGCAGATCCAATTCACTACCCTCTAAGATTTTACTTATTCTCTTGTAATCTATTCCAGAGTTCAAGTCAAGAATTCAAGTCTTATCACTGTAAGAATTTCAAATAATTTTCAATAAAATCTTATATTATCTTCATATGCTTAAATTACTTATTCGTCATTTTTCATTTGTTGAAACATACGACTTTGTTTTAAAGGAAAATTTAAAACATAAATTAAACTGTAAAATTTTTCCTAACGATCCTCATCATAAAGATTTAAGAGATCATTATCATAAGCTTTTTTTCTTAAATTTTAAAATTTGATAAATTTATAAAATAGCTATACTTAGAAGAACTTGCAGTCAGCTTTTACTTTTCAAACGAGTGCAAAGAACCAATAAAATGATAACATAAAGATGGGTTTTCAAAGTTTTTTACTGATAAAATAATACTCCCTCCGTCCCATTTATTTTGCTCCCTTTGCTACAGTACCTGGTTAAACTTTTTAATCTTTTAAGTGACTTATCATAAGGGCAAAAGACAAGTCAGTTTCAGTGTTATACTTTTCCCACAAAGGTGTTTGAGCAGTTGTCAACAGTTAATGGAAACGTTGTTAATCTGCGTTGGGAATATCTGGACCTTCAATGTTTTTGAAGAAATGCACAACATCCCTCATAGCATCATGTACAAGATCTTCGTATCGGTTGTTACCCTCATTTTGAAAAAAATGACCACTACTAGAAGCTTTGACGTTTTTATTATTCACAGCTGGCTCAACCTCACCATGTGAAGTCCAATACCAATAGTCGTCCTTGAATCCTCATTTACACAAATGTACAACCACAACCTCACACTTAATGTGTTTTCTATTTCCACATTTCTGAAAAGGACACCTAATTTCATTAGTTGATGATACAAGTTCAGGTTGCCACATAACATGGTCGATGAACGCGTATACCCCACTCTTGAATTTCTCCTTAATAGTTATGTTGGCGGGATTAACTCTATCATACATCCATCCACGTAGTAAACGAATATCCATATTCTATGTACACAAAATATCAATTCATTACCATGAGTTAGTCATTTTCCAAGGTCATATTCATAGAGTACATAGAAACTTAATTATATTTCTTGTACAGAAAGTATGTGTTTATTTGTCTAATTACTATTTCTACATCATTACGTAATATAATATGATAAAACTATATATTCGCTAGATAGGTACAATAATTTTTTTTTTAATAATTACCTAGAAAGGAGCATGTTCCAAATAGTCTACTAGCTCAACAAATCATTTACTCAAGAAAGCGATCTTGATCACGTTCCACAAATGCTAGCAATACCATACAACACATCATATGAGTTTTGTGAATAGTATGAACTGTCATACTATCATAACTTGATAATGAATAAGTCTATAAATCCTAGCAATAACCATACATGTTAACAATTGCACTTCATTATATGTAAATAAGTATCATCTATCAAGAGTGCTTAGTGATACCATTATTCTCATCTATAAATTCATTACAAAACCATTTCTAAATCTCAAATAAGTGAAATGAGAAACTCACTAGTAAACAACTTAAAAGAAGTCGGTAGAGAACGGCGTTGAGTAGTCCAAGCAATATCAAATTTTTAAGATAAGTAGAGACCTGGATCGATAATGAGACCTGAACTTCTTAATCATTGTTAACATATAAATTAAAACATTTAATTATATATTTCTGTCTTTTGAACTTTGTAACTTGTAAGTACACAATCAATCTAATTCCTTAATTATAAATCTGAAAAAGAAAAAAAAAGCAAGGAAAATTATTAAAAAAATTGGAAAAATCCAATTCAATAATATGAATATGAACACCAAAACTAAACAACTAATTAGAGCAAAACACATATTACAGCACAACTCAGAGTATATTTTTTCAAATGTAAACATAAGCTCCACTTTCTAAAGATTTATTCGCTGTGATGGAGCGTGTGTAGTTATGGTTTGGGTTTTTGCCTATTAAACAAGTTTGACATTTGAATGTACAACATTACTTTTCTCTTTTCCCTTTTAATTTATTTTCAGTACATATTAAACTATTGAATAAGGCATCTAACGGCGGCAAATTTCCACAACTCGCTAATTCAAACCCTAATTTCCACAATATTACATTAACAATTTAAAAAGAAAAATTGAGGAATTAAAGTGAAATTATACCTTAGAATGATTCAAGAAGATTTGTGGTGGTGGTGGTGTAGAGGCCGCGACTTTTCAGCTGATTAATAAAACAACGGCTCTTGAAATGGAGGCAGAGGCGGAGGCGGTGGCGTAGGACGTGGGCAGTGATGGCAGTGGAGGAAAGAGAGGCGGAGGCGCGACGTTGGAACAGGAGACGAAGCTTGAATGGGGTAGAGGCGAAGTACTGGGCTGGGTGGCGCGAGTTTGGGGCAGCTAGGACAGGAAACTTGCTCCATTCGAGCAGTGGTGGGTGGATTTTTGCAAGAAGATGGTGGTGAGTGGTTGTTGCGTTTGTGTGTGGGAGATGGAGCGGCGGCCACGGGTTGAGGTAAAGGAGAATTAAGATGAAGTGAAATTAGTGAAGAAAAGGGGATCTGCGCTTAATTCCCTAAATATTTCAACAAAAACAAATCCGTCGAAATTTAATTTCGATGGAATTTCGACGAAGAATAATTTTTTTGAAATTTTGACAATAATTTTGACGAATTTTTTTGGGTTGAAATTTTATCCTTTTCTAGTAGTGAAAGAACAAAACTTGGTTTTGTTGATGGGTCACTCTCAGTTCCAGAACAGGAAGATGATATCCCCAAATGGCAACGGTGTAATGATTTAGTTGCTAGTTGGATTCTCAACTCAATTTCACCTGAGATTTGTCCTAGTATTCTGTATGCTGAAATTGCATCACATATCTGGTTAGATCTCAAGGATCGATTCTCCTAATCCAATGCTCCAAAACTCGATCAACTCAAACAGTCAATTTCTGCCCTCAAGCAAGATGGTATGTATGTTTCATTGTATTTCACTCAACTCAAATCTCTAAGGGACGAAGTCAGTTCCATTATTTATGTTACTCCATGCATATGTGGTAATGCTAAAAGCATAATTGATCAGCAAAATCAGGATCGTGCCATGGAATTTCTCCAAGGACTCAATGATCGTTTTACAATAATTTGTAGTCAAATCCTCTTGATGGAGTCCTTTTCTTCAACTCAATGTATTTACATACTTTCTGTGAACATTGTAACAAGTTGGTCACACTCTTTCTACATGCTACCAGATTCATGGCTTTCCAGATTAATAGGTGAAGAAATCAGGGCCACCATCATCCACTTCCGCTACTTTTGCAAGCCAATTGACATTTGAACTATACAACAAGCTTCTTACACTTCTAGCTAAAGTAGAATCTGGTTGATGAGGGCTATTTTACACATATAACCGAGCAGGGTTTTCCGAGGAGAATCAAGATCGATCTGACCCGTGTAGACAGCAAGATCGGCTCGACCTGCCAAAATGTATCTGATCGACCTAAATGTCCGATTCAGAAGACCTATTGGACCATGCGGTACTCCCAGGCCATGCAGGATTCCTAGGCTTAATAGGACTCCTAGCTCTGTTAGGACATGATGAATATTATAAATAGTGAATCTGACAATGTATTAAAGGATCCAGAATTTAACCTATCAATTATACTACACTTGTTTCGCCTCCAATATACTAGTTTTCTCGTGATTATATTGTTCTTGAGTTGCGCCATCCTGAGTACTTTAACCAAACCCCAAATATAAAGTTATTCTCTTAATAATTTACTGAATTTAACCTTAAGACGAATTTAGGCTAAATCAGTTGGCGCCCACCGTGGGGCAAGGTTAATTACTCGATCGAATATGGCCAATCCAAGAAAAAGCACACGTAACGCAGGAAGAAGCACAACTTCTCAGCACCCACGTGCTGCAAAAACTCCGCCCGAAAATTCTCAAAGAATCAGCGCTAATAACATGCCGCCTCCCACTGAACATCAAAATTTAGATCGGACAGAAGGACATATTACTTCGAACATAAACAATAACCAAAATAATCAGGAACGTCAGACTCTTATCGGAAGTAGGGCTCCAAACTCACCCGTTCGATCCGTCCCTCTTCCCCCGTTACCAGCCGATCAAGAGAAATTAAGGCAGATAGCTCTACTCGTGAATTCATTATGTGCTGGGATCGCACATGCACCTGGACCAGAAAATATTGGTCCAGATGTGGCCCAAAATCCGCCAACCAGATTAGTAAACAATATCAGGCGAGCTCGAGGAGACAACGACCAGGTCTCAGCCGAAGCAGAAAGCCCTGACGGGGATCAACGATCTCATATGTCCCCACCAAACGCGGCTAAAAGATACCCTGGTCGAAGAGATAATCAGGCAAGAGCTAATGCTCGTCCTGAACCTTATCTGTCAAGAGAAAAAATGGTCGTCCCAGTATACGAAGAGGAGGAGCCCCAAATCATCGATCGGCGAGCAACTAAAAGATTCTCTGAAAGAGATATTGAAAGAATGGTAGAGGAGCGAGTGGAGAAAAGGCTTTTGACTTTGAGACAACCTTGGCCGCGTTCCCGAGAAATCCAGGACAGTATAGCTGCCTGTTCTCCATTCTGCCCAGAAATTAGAGAAGCACAAGCTTCCGGGCCTTTACCTGCTCGACTTCCCAGATATGATGGAACTGGAGATCCAACTGATTATATTTTTAGTTTCACGAATATAATGAACTTATACGCTCATTCAGCGGAGTACACAGCAAAATTGATGATCACAACCTTCGAAGGGTTGGCCCTGGATTGGTTCGGAAAACAACCACCCAACTCAATATTCAGCTTTAGAGAGTTATGCAACAAACTGGAACAACAGTTTGCCAGTCAGAAAAGACAAAAGCTCCCCATGAGCTACCTAGGAACCATTATCCAACAAGAGGGGGAATCACTAAGGACTTGGCTAGCTAGATTCAATGTCGAACTGTTGAAAATCGACTCCCCAAATATTGATTATATCATATCTATTCTATTCGACCTGACAAAAAATAGGCAGTTCGGCAATGCCTTAAGTCGAAAACAGCCAAGAACCTTCGCAGAAATCATGATGTTGGCCTCCAAGTATATGACTCAAGAAGAGATGAACTCGTTCAAAGACAAAAATAAGAATAAAGCCTTCAGGATCGAGGAAACCTGAGAAACCTCCGATGCAAAGAGTCACGGATTACGATCGATTTTCCCGTAGGGGAAATGTATTCCAAAGATTAGAATATAGCGGGAGTAACCCTGAGAAAAGACCTAATGTCTACATCAGGCCTCGATCTCCGGAGAGGAATGATAGAGATCGAGTGTGATTATACTGTTTTTCGTTCGTATTGAATAAGGAAACTCGAGCAAAACAATAAGTGTATAGAATGTGTATATGGTGTATACTAATATCAAAGTTCGAGTACAAATTACAGGGTAGGTCTACCCGAGCATTACAGGATGTCGTGCTACTAGGAATGTAAATACAAGTAGATACAAGCTATGGCCTATTCCGAGCTGTGAGTCCGAGCTTAGTGCGTTTCTTGGGAATAGTGCCGTCCCCTCATGTCATAAATGCGCCGCATATATATAGGAACAATAATGGGCTAGCTGGACCGTCCGTAGGAGAATACCTCTCGGCCAGCTGTACAAAGTTGTAGGTCGGCCCCACAGTAATTCCGAGGATAGAAGCAGATCGGAAAGTAGGATCTTGTGCTATCAACATGACCTGATCGGAAAGCTATGTTCTTCTGGTCGGAGAATACCTCCTGGTCGGAAAATGGGTCGATCCCGAGCGTAGGTATTTCCTAAGAAGGCGTATGCGAAATACCCCTCATCAATACTCCCCCACTTCTCGAGCATAAGTGAAGCTGAAGCTCGGAGAAGTAAACACAGCATCGTGGCACCAGATTTGTTATGCCTCGTTAAAAACCTTACTCGGAAAAACTCAGTGGGACAAAATCCGAGATAGGGAAAACGAGCCCATAATTTCTCTGGAGGAGCCGATATCCGCAGTTCGGAGAGATAAATGATAAAGATCGAGTGTTGAGCAGTCTTGGGTCGGATATGCCTCGTTAAAAACCTTACTCGGAAAAACCCTATGGGATAAAAACCGAGCGAAGGGAAAAAGAGTGCACATCCTCGGAAGACGCTGTCGTTGTTTTCAATATTACAAGGTAAAATACCAACTTTTAAAAAACTTATAGGACCGTAAATGCTATTTATGGAAATATAATCTTCAATTTACTGAGTGGAAGCTTAATCGTCGCGGTTACTCGGGGTTGAATTTACAATTTACCCTTTTAACCTTTATATATATACGTTGACTTGAAAATACGAGTACGTCTTTTCAACTTTCAGCAGATCGGAGCATTCAAATCGATAAACAGTATTCTTTCTTGTCGACCATTCCAACAAATACTTCTTAACATGTCTACCTCCCAGAATCCTGAGGTCCCTTCCAATAATCCTCCAAGGTCGGATTCCGACCTAGGGTCCACGGGCGAACTCATTAACGCCTATAAAACTACTGAAAATTCTCCTGATGAGACGAGTAAAATCGTCGATCAAATCGAGCGTGCCCTAGGATCAAATACTGGCGAGGGGACGTCTGATCAACAGAATTCCGAGCCTGGTGGGGAAGCGGAACAGAACACCGAGCCTAATGGCGAGGAAGGTGGAGATGGAGAAAATGCTGATCCCGGTAATGAGGATAGTCCGACTATGGCGCAGGACGAGAACGAGATAATGAGATATTCAATCGGAGGAGGGTGCAGTGTGAGGATTCTCGACCTTGCAGGTGTCACGAAGAAGTCCAAAGCCACAGGTCGAGCTCAGAAAACTGAAAAATGGGTCGACGAGATCTCTAGTGTGTACGATCCAATAGAGGATGAAGCAAACCTCGAAGCTGAGATAGGCAAATTCCTTCCTGAGGGCTATTCGCTAGTTATTCCGACCCCCTCTCAAAGGGTGAATCAGCCCCCGGAAGGATGTCAAGCTTTCTGTGCCAAGCAATTTGCCTATGGCTTGCGTATCCCTTTTGCCCCGTTACTCGAGCAGGTTCTAGATGTGTTCTCCCTGGCTCCCGCACAGATCCTCCCCAACTCGATTGGGTATTTGATAGCTTTCAGCGTTTTGATGAAGGCTAAGGGCAAAACTGCTAATTTCCACCATTTTTGGCAGTTCTTCAAAGTCAGCACTTCCTCCGCCTCGAACGCTGGGTTTGTGTATTTTTCCCAGCGTTCAAATCACTCGGTCTTATCGACCATATTCTCTAGCAATTCTCTCGACTGGAAGAGACGGTTCTTCCTTATCAAAGGACCTGAAGTACCAGCTTCCGAGGGGAGCTCGGAGATGGTTCCACACAAATGGAAAGGTCAGCGAGACTGGGTGTACGGAAAACGCGAATTGATAGGTCAACTTAAGAAGGTTATTGCAGACGACCTGGTCGCCGCGATGCGCTCCGACCCGTATCAGTCAGCTTTCCTCGTTTTGGAGCCCGTTCTTCGGAAAGCGGG
Source organism: Penstemon davidsonii (assembly GCA_034814905.1). Taxonomy (NCBI): domain Eukaryota; kingdom Viridiplantae; phylum Streptophyta; class Magnoliopsida; order Lamiales; family Plantaginaceae; genus Penstemon; species Penstemon davidsonii. The sequence goes on along the minus strand of JAYDYQ010001482.1, from coordinate 54,263 downwards.
GCTCAGCAGGACTACTTACCAACTTGCAGACGCCATCGATCCTCGAACGTTACGTAAGAATAAGAATCTTTACTGAGCGTCCACAGTAATATGCTATTCGGAAAGATTTATTCCTTAATCAAAATAACTTTTCCTTTCTTCAGGTACGATGGTAGAGCAATATCGAGCTTCTATTGTCGGCAGGACAGTGGCGTCTACCTCGAAAAAGACACCTGGGCAGCCGAGGAGACAAGTTAGACCGGGCCCTGCGCAATCCAATCGAACTGATATCCCTCCTCGGGGAGGCACAGCCCAACCCGACCGGATCTGAAACGAGGAAGAGCCCGAGGATGCTGAGCCGATCCGAATGGTACCTCCTCCGAACCAAGCTGGCCCTTCTTCTTCCTCTGGTCTAGGATATAGTATGTTCACCATGAAGAAGCTTAAAGGGAAAGAGATTCTTAATCGGCGATCTCGGGAAGATCGAGAAGGACCCCCTGAGGCGAAAAGGAGGACCGGGCTATGGGGTCGGCACCGAACGGCTCTCACCTCCCGTTCTGGTCGAAGTAAGCCTGACATGGTGGATTTTATTGAAGATCAACTTAGAGGATATCGAGCGGCGGGTTACCCCGAGAGGGGATCGATTCAGAGTGATCGTGACCCGAACGGTGAGAATGAGCACGATAAGGCAATAAAGATCTTCATGGCGGGAAGATTCGCCGAGGATCAGGAGGAGCTTTTGGCTCATTGCGACCTTGATGTATTAGGTCAATTCTGCCGAGCGTACCATACGGTAAAAGCCCTTTGCAATGGTTATAACTGTTTTAGGTCTTTGAACAAAATATTAATTATCCTGTCTTTGCAGATTGGGGACTGCTTTCTCACTGAAGTAAATCGCACCTCGATGTTAGAAGATGAGTCCGACCGAGTTCATATGGCTTATCGGAATTTACTCGAGGAAGAGTCCAAACTTCGCGATCAATTCATCTCCGTTCAGAAAGAATTGGAGTCTACTAAGGCTAAGTACACCCCGGCCGTTGAGGAAGACTTGGTGAAGGTCGTGGCTGAGAAGAGCTTGCTCGAGGAAAAAATCAAGAAACTTGAAGAGGAGCTCGCGCAGACCAAAGCAGATTCAAAGTTATCCTATCAGTGCGGCAAGGAAGACTCACGCCTAAGCTCGATAAGAGAGTTTTTGGAGTCACCCGCGCTAGATGCCATAGCTCGGAAAAGGGTAGATGAAATCCTCCAGACTACTTTCTATAAAGGTGTTCGACAACTGGTCTCCGCGAAAGTTATTCCCGACAACGTAGATGAGTACTTGAAGCACATGAACATCTTCAAGAATATGGACGAGGAAAACTATCGAGTCTCATCCTCGAGCTCCGTAGACTGGGAAAAACACGAGTTCGCTCCATTTGTGAGAGAGTTCGGGGTTCCAATGCCCAATCCCGATATGCTGGATTTGGAGACGTCCAGCACAAGCTCAAGCTCAGATAGCTCTGAGGATGAAGACGGCCAAGATAGTTCTGGAGATGAGGATGATCGAGAGGCTTCTGGAGACGAAGAGGTCGACGTCGTAGACGGTTCCGAGAACGAGGGCAATGAGGATGAGCAAAACCCTTAGGAAAAACTCTTGTAATAGATTATAGGATCTCTCCTTATATGTACTGTAATCTTCTCAACCATTTATAAAATCTGCTTCTTTTGTTAACGCTTCCCGAGTCTATGTGTTTAAAGTTTAACAGTGATTTATTATACAGCCCAACTTGACAAGTCTTTGTAAGCTGTGAGGTTTGGAATGGAACATCGATATCGAGCCTCTCATTGCAGGTGAGAATTCATTTCCTTGGTGGATAAAATTTTTGGATAATCGACTTTGCAATACGGCACGAAAAAACTTGAAATTCGCGACTGTTGGGTCCCCAATAGGCAACGATTCTTTTTCTTATAAATAGAAGATTTTGATTCAGATTTGTGTCATTGAACTCATAATTATTTGCACATCGGAGCTCAGAGATCGATAAAATAAACCGAGCCTTCTTCTCTTTACTAAAATTTAGATCATGGAGGGTATGGTGAGTTCCAAGCTTGATCCAAAGCAATTGTTCAAGGTCAAAAAGGAGAAGGGCCCCAAGTCCAAAGTCAGAGAGTCTAAGTCCTCCACGGAGGTCGGAAAAATCTCTAAGGCCGACCGGGGCAAAAATAAGGCCAACTCCCCTTCGAATCCCGAGCTCAAACAATCCGAGGCTTCAAAGGGTGACCTTGCTAAAACAGAGGCCCATCCTTCGCCTAACTCCGCGCCTATTCGCTCCGAGAAAGGGCCGGTTATACAAATTCCGGACTCCCCATCTCGATCGAAGAACAGCTCCGAGGGGAGCAAGAAGGTTGTTAGCCCTAATAAGCAAGTCACATCTGGTGGCTCCGAGCCTACTCCCAACAAAAGGCCGCGCGTGGACGATCTGATTCCGACCCCAGCCTTAATCCAAATGACGGGGGAAACTAAGACCTTGGCTGGAAGTATTTTGGCTCTGGAGGCTAATAAGAGCGTTATACACGAGCCTCCTAATAAAAAAGTCAAAATAAATGACTCTTCTGTCGATCAGAAGAAACCTCCTTCGTCGGGTGAGAATCCCAAGGTCGAGAGTTCGGTCTCCTGCGTTGATCGCACACTTGCCGCCTACTTTGAAGAGGTGAAAAATAAGGCAGTAGCTGCCCCGAGCAGTTGGGAGATCCTCCTCAGCAGTATTCAGTTGGCCGAGCAGGAACGGTTGAAGGGGAAAAGTGCTCGGGAAATTGTGCAATCGAGTGCAGATCTGCTTACCCAAGTGAGTCTCCAATTTTAACACCAACTCTCAAGTATATATCTTTCTATTTTTTTTTTATTTTTTTTTTATTTTTTTTTTAATACTCCAACTTTATGTATTGAAGGTTGGTCAGCAGCTATTCAACCTCGGGCTGAAGGTCGAGCTGGAAGCCGAGCAGCGTGCTGTGGCTATCCTCGAGTTGGAGGAGAAGAAAGTTGCACTGGCGAAGTCTCTCGAAGAAACCAGAGCCATCGAGCTGAAATTGGCCTCTGAGACTGAGAAAGCTGTGAAGCAGAAAGAGAGCCAAGTTCACGAGGAGTTGAGCAAGGAGTTGGATAGGCTGAGATCCCTTGTCGAGCAGGAGAAGAAAAATGCCGAGCTGCGAGAACAAGAGGCTTATAAGAAAGGTCATGACGCGGGGTACGAGGCCTGCAATGTCGAACTCCGCAAGCTTCTGTTCGAGAAATAAAGTGTAGAGATCTCGTGTGTAATTTCTTCTGCTCTCTGCTCGATCAAATGTTGTACTTTTAACTTTTTCCTTATTGTAATGTTATTTTCGTTGGAATAATAAACCTTTATTTTTACATTCAAGTCGCCTTCTTCTCGTAGAACAATTTATACTCGAGCTAAGAGTGATCATTCAAGTAGTATTCTTAGTAGAAACAATTTATACTCGAGCTAAGAGTGATCATTCAAGTTGTATTCTTAGTAGAAGCAATTTATACTCGAGCTAAGAGTGATCGAAATTCCGAGCACAAAGTGAAAACGGAAAGTTTCTGCATTGCACATCTGACCAAGTCATAGTATTCCCCTTTTTTCGGCTAAGTTCCAAGAAAAGTACGACCAAACAGTCCTTAAACCTCGGGAAGTGTAACGGTCGTCCGTGATAAATGCTATGATCAGGACCGTTGGTTTCGTTGAATACTGACCGTCGATCAGATTTTTGGTTTAGTATATAAAGGGCTTTTTACTCAGCTGAAAATCTTTACCTTGCACTGTCAAAATGTTTTATCCGAGGACTAAGTTCGGATTCTTCCTTCTTCCTGTTCAAGCCTTTGAGATTTGGCTTCGAACGTACTTCCGATTTTACAAACGAGACATATACTTCTTTGGTATGGGCGGAATCGGAAAAGAGGGGCCCCTTTAGTGATTGGTGATCCATTGGATAGAGTGAGAACTAGAAGGTCAACTGCAAATGAAACAATGTTTGTAAGTTTTCTTTCACAAATTGAGCCTAAGTTGATTGATGAAGCTCTTAGTGATTCTCACTGGATTGAAGCAATGCAAGAAGAGTTGAATCAATTTGAAAGGAATGAAGTCTGGTACTTAGTTCCCAGACCTACTCATTGCGGAGTCGACAGGATCCATTTCGGAAAAACAACACATTCCCGAGGTAAATTTAGTGGTAGATGGTCAGGAGAAAGTTTGGGTAATGCATGTCGATGGATCATCGACCAGAGAAGGAGGCGGGGCCGGAATTCACTTTCAGGGTCCCGAAGGAGAGGACCTAAATTATGCAATTACTCTAGATTTTTCGGTGACCAACAACGAAGCCGAGTACGAGGCCCTGATCGCGGGATTAGAAATGGCGATCAAAGCAAATATAAAAACTCTTACAGTGCTAACCGACTCCGAGCTGATACATAGGCAAGTGAAAGGGGTATATGAAGCAAAGGAGTTCAACATGATGAAGTATCTGAAAAGGGTGAAGGATCTGGTGGCAAAGTTAAGTAAGTTCGATATACAAGCTATCCCTCGAGAAGAAAACTCTTGGGCGGATTTGCTTTCAAAATTTACGGGGTCGATGGATGGACGTAAAGAGAGAGTAATAACTTGGTTGATGTCCAACACTCCAGCTGTAGATTTGAACGAGACTCCAAGCTCGGAGATCATGGAGATAGACACACAAGGCCTTTCCTGGATGGAACCTTTGAAGGCTTACCTGAGAAGCGGTATTTTACCGAAAGAAGCGAACGAAGCTCGAAGAATCAAATATCGAGCTCCGATGTATGTCTTGATCGAAGATCAGCTTTATAAAAGGTCAAGCTCGGGCATTTTGTTGAAATGCATTCCGGAGAGTCAATTCGAGCTTATTTTAAAAGAAGTGCACGAAGGTGAGGCTGGAAGTCCTTGCGGTGCAAGAGCATTAGCATTGAAATGCTCGAGGACTGGATATTATTGGCCTACTATGATTACAGATTCCATCGACTATGTCAAGAAATGTCATCATTGCCAAATTTATTCAAATTTGATTCATCAGCCCGCCGAACAGTTGCATTCTATTCCGATCTGTTGGCCATTCGACAAATGGGGAATCGATATCGTGGGACCCTTCCCAACGGCTAGATCGAGAAAAAACTATGTCCTGGTTGCTGTTGAATATTTCAGTAAATGGGTCGAATGCATTGCATTAACAAAAATTACTCAGTTTCAGGTTATAAATTTTCTCTGGAAGTATATTGTTTGCAGGTTCGGGATACCGAGGGTCCTGATCTCCGACAACGGAACTCAGTTTGCGGGAAAGCAGATTTTGGAATGGTGCGAAAAGTTTGGAATCCAGCAAAATTTCACCTCGGTCGGGCATCCCCAGGCAAACGGACAGACCGAGGTCACCAACAGGGAGATTGTACGTTCCCTTGAAAAACGCTTGACCGAGGCTAAAGGAAAATGGGTGGACGAGCTACCTGGAGTAATTTGGGCGAACAGGACCTCAGTCAAGTCTGCCACTGGAGAGACTCCTTTCTCACTGGTATACGGTTCGGAGGCTGTAATTCCAGTCGAGACTTTAGTGCCATCGCCGAGGGTTGAATCTTATGATCGCGGTCAAAACCAGTTATCAAGAGAAATGGACGTCGATCATGCTGATAGTAAACGCGACCGAGCGTGCGTATAGATCCAAGCCACCAAATCAAACATGGAAAAAGCTTATGACAAGAAAGTCAGGATAAGAACATTCAAAGTGGGAGATTTGGTCCTCAAAAGGGTAGAGGTATCTAAACACGTCGGAAAGCTTCAGCCTAACTGGGATGGCCCTTATGTTGTGCAAGAGGTCGGAAAAAAGGGGTCCTATAAAATTGCTCACCTCAATGGCGAAGTTTTGCCAAGAACCTGGAATGAAGTTAACCTAAGGAAATACTATGGAAGATAGTTGCAATCATTTCAATTTTCTTGTAATTCAGTCTTTACAACTCTGTTTTTTACTTCAAATGTAAGCGCAGTCAATGAAAACATCTTTGAAAGTTCAAAATTTATATTTCGAATACTATGGTGAAGATATAATGTCTCGACCGAGGGTGAAAGCTGTTGCTATGACCCTTCCTCGAGGACGAAATGTTCAAAAATAAAAATCGGCCGAGGGTGAAAGCTATTGCTATGACCCTTCCTCGATTAAAAATTGTTCAAAATAAAAATCGGCCGAGGGTGAAAGCTATTGCTATGACCCTTCCTCGATTGAAAAATGTTCAAAATAAAAATCGGCCGAGGGTGAAAGCTATTGCTATGACCCTTCCTCGATTAAAAATTGTTCAAAATAAAAATCGGCCGAGGGTGAAAGCTATTGCTATGACCCTTCCTCGATTAAAAATTGTTCAAAATAAAAATCGGCCGAGGGTGAAAGCTATTGCTATGACCCTTCCTCGATTAAAAATTGTTCAAAATAAAAATCGGCGGAGGGTGAAAGCTGTTGCTATGACCCTCCCTCGATAAAATCATGTTCAAAAATGATGAGAATCGGCCGAGAGTGCAAGCTGTTGCTATGACCCTCCCTCGATAAAATCATGTTCAAAAATAAAAATCGGCCGAGGGTGCAAGCTGTTGCTATGACCCTCCCTCGATAAAATCATGTTAAAAAAAGAACGTGACTATCTAGCTCGGAAAACAGTGCTAAAATAATGAAGTCAAAAGATTTATTGTTGGATAAAATCAACTGAGGCTCGAAATGATATAATGAAATAGCCCTGCTCGAAATTTGAAGATTTTTCGAGGACTTCATATTCCTCATGTTGGGATTATTATTTCTCAAAGTTCAGTTATGCTCGAGGAAAACTTCTCTGATCTGTTATTATTCATTTGGATGCACATCGGAAAATCTGTCCGAGAAGACCTTATCGATCAACAAGCGTTCAAAATATGGGTTATTCCCGTTCATATTTTTAGAGTTACATCAGATTGTTAGTTCGTCATCGAGTTGGATGTTGCGGGCAAAAGTTAATAACAAAGACGATGGAAAAGGAAGATAGATTGCAAGTGTTCTATTTGAAACATAACAGTCTTATTGTTTAAATCCGACCAGGATACAAGGAATCAATGAAATACAAAAGCTACAACTTTATTGATATTCATCGAACAGGTTACAAATAAAGTCCTAATACAACTAGTAAGCCCTATTCTATAGTCTTCGAGCATCCTTTAGTGTTCTCGACCAGGAGGATTGGCAAACATCCGATGAGTGCACCCCAGTTTGTGTGACAAGTCAATTGTCCGGTAGACTTGCAAAGTGATCGAGCTGTCTATGTTTATCGTCTAATGATATCTGGGTTTGATGTGAGGCAATATGAATTGCAGACCACCTTTTCTGATCTCCAGTCCCCAGCATTCTTGCTACTAGCCGAGCCCGATCACTTCCCCGAGTTGGCGTCTAAGTTGAAATTTCTCATTGTAAGATCCGAAAGTTCAACCTAGAGTGGCCGGTCATCATCTTATGATTCGAAAGCTCGACCCAAAGTTACCATTCTTCGGGAAGAAAGGAAGAAATTGGTACTCGAGGTCAAACTTCTTTTTAATGGATTGACCAGCTTTCCACGCTCGGGGATACCCCTCGGAATCCGCAATGCTAACCCTGCCCAAAATACCCGAGCAAGGGTCGGTCACTTGCTGGTATTCCAAGGGGAGATCCCATTTTCAGGGATCAGAGACCGGCCAGTACCTGGGCCTTGATCGCTGTTCTGGGTCGGTACTCGATTTCAAACTGTCCAAGTTCCACTGCCCATTTAATCAATCTTCCGGACGTCTCTGGTTTCGACAGGACTTGTCTTAGAGGCTGGTTCGTCAAAACAATAATTTTGTAAGTCTGAAAATAAGGTCTTAGTCTCCGTGCGGCGATGACTAGAGCAAGCACGAACTTCTCGATCTCCAAGTAATTCTTCTCCGCCCCTTGAAGCAACTTACTCAGATAATACACCGGTTTGTGCTCGGAATTCTGAACTATCACCAAAACTGAACTTATTGCCTCAGTCGATACTGCTATGTATAAATACAAAGGCTCCCCCTCGACCGGTTTTGCTAACATTGGTGGGGAGACCAAGTATTTTTTAAGCTCTTCGAAAGCTTTATCGAATTCCTCATTCCATTCGAAGCTTTTCGACTTCCTTAACAATTTGAAGAAAGGCAAACTCTTGTCTGCTGAGCGGGATATAAATCTGTTCAACGATATTACTTTTCCGATCAGACTCTGTACTTCAGATAACTTCGTTGGTGGTTTTAGCTCAGCTATGGCTCTGATTTTCTCAGGGTTTGCCTCGATTCCACGCTCGTGGACCAAATAGCCGAGGAATTTTCCCGATCTCACCCCAAAAGTGCACTTAGCAGGATTCAGTTTCATTCTGTACTTCCTTAAGATCGCGAAACATTTGTCAAGGTGCTTTATATGATCTTCCTCGGTCATGCTCTTCACGAGCATATCGTCAACATAAACTTCCATAATCTCACCGATGAGATCCTTGAACATCATATTCACGAGCCTTTGATAAGTCGCTCCAGCATTCCTTAGTCCGAAAGGCATTACAATGAAACAGTACACTCCTCGTTCGGTAATGAAGGCGGTTTTGTCTTGATCCCTTTCATTCATAAAAATTTGATAGAACCCTTGGAAGGCATCCATCATGCTAAAGAAGATGAAACCAGCGGTCGAGTCGACCAACATATCGATCCGTGGTAAAGGATAGGGGTCTCTCGGACACAACTTGTTCAGATCGGTGAAATCATTACACATTCTCCATTTGTTGTCCACCTTTTCTCCCTTTGATACCAATACCATGTTACAGAGCCACTCGGTAAAAGTTATTTCCTTAATCTGCCCAACAGCTAACAACCTGTCGACCTCGGCATTAATGATTTTATCTTTTTCCCGACCATGATTCCTCTTCTTTTGCCTAACTGGCTTCGCTTTCGGATCGATATTCAATGAATGAGTAATCACCCTCGGGTCGATCCCTACAATGTCATCGGAGCTCCAAGCAAAGACATCGTCATTGTTTCTTAGGAATTCGATCAGCATAGTCTCCATCCCTTGGCTTAGCTCAGTCCCGATCCTGGAGAACTTCTCGGGTGAGCCCGGAACTAATGTTACCTGTTTATGGTTCGGGGGTTGAACGCTCATATCGATCTCTTTTCCTTTCTTACTTTGGAGTTTTTCACAATCTGGTAAAGGGAGGTCGGATACCGAGAATACTTTTTCGTCCTCTAACTTCCTTTTCGAGGGCAATATTGGCTCGAACTGCTTCTTCGTGTTTAGGGACGTGTTATAACATTCCCATGCCATGCATTGGTCATTCCTCATCTCTCCGACCCCTGCCAAAGTGGGAAACTTGACCATCTGATGGTAAGTCGACACGACTGCTTTGAAAACGTTTAAAGCTGGTCTTCCCAAAATAGCATTATAAGCAAAAGGGGTACTCACAACCAAAAACTTAACCATCTTTGTGACATCTTTAGGTTTCTTGCCCATGGTAGTACTCAGGAGGATGGTTCCGAGAGGAACGATTTCCGATCCACTGAACCTAATGAGCGGGGTGGATACCCGATCCAGACGTGGATGCTGTAGATTCATTCTATCGAGAGCTTCTGAAGAGATTATGTTCGCTGAACTACCATTATCGATCAACACCCTCTTAACTTCAAAGTTGGCAATTCTCAAGGTTAAGACCATCGAAAAATCAGGGTCGTCTTCATTAGTATCCCAAGTTATTTCACTTGGTCTGTCAGCCTCGGTAAAACTAATGACTTGATTTGTCGAGGACGCTGACCTTAAGGTCATGACCTCACTCCTGGTCGAGACACCCGTCTTTATCGACCTAGCTGTCCTTTTCCTAGCATTCCTGCTATCTCCCCTAGCAGGTCCACCAGCTATTACATTTATCACCCCGTTCGTCTGTTATTCGGCTTGATGTTGATCAACACGGTGCTGTTCGGAAAATCTCCGTGGACTTCTAGATCGGAAACGGTTGTTAGGATTCTCCTTTCTAACATACTCCTTTAATTTTCCTTGAGCAATCAACTTCTCAATTTCCTGTTTCAATTGAAAACAATCCTCGGTAATGTGCCCTCGGGTCCTGTGGTATCTGCAATATTTATCGTTATTCATAGCCCCTGGTCTGGACTGAGTGATACGCCTGCCTTCAGGGACCAAATTCCTTTCCTCGAGCACAGTTAAGATTTCGTCCCTCGAGGCATTCAACCTGGTAAAACTGCTCTTTTCATGCTCCGTCCTCGGAGCCCTCTCTGGTGACGCAGGTCGACCGTAGACATTAGATCTGTGGGTCGGAGCCTGAGGTTTATAGACCTTAAGTCTCTGCCAAACTGAGCCTCTTTACTGCGCGTTTGACCCTCCATAGTCACTTGGTTTTGGGATAGGGGCCCGATCAGGTTTCTTTCCGATCGGGGGCCTAGGATTCTGAGCATTCTTCAATTTATTCATTTCCTCCTGAATCATGTATTTTTCAGCTATTTCCATGATTCGCTCGAAAGACTTAGGTTGCTTTCGGCAGAGAGCGTTCCCGAATTGGCTATTACGGGTTAGCTCGAACATTAATGACGACAAAAATTCAATCTGTGGGGTATCGACTTTAAGAAGTTCAATACTAAACCTTGCCAGCCATTGCCTCAATGTTTCTCCTTCCAGTTGCTTCACTGTTCCCAGATGATTGGCAGGTAACCTTTGTTTCCTTTGGCTGGCAAATTGGTGCTTTAACTTATCGCACAACTCATCAAAAGAGAAGATAGAGTTCGGAGGCAACTTTCCGAACCAATCCAAAGCAATTCCTTCGAACGTGGTGACCATGATTTTGCAACAAAAATCTTCGGAATGCCCATATAAGTTCAACACGTTTATGAAACTGTTTATATGCTCCCCCGGGTCGGAGGTTCCATTATATCTTGGCAACCTGGTAGGGACGGTCTGCGTACCTCGAGCTTCTCTAATTTCTTGGCAAAAAGGTGAACACCGCATGATATTCGTACTCAACTCCTTGTCTCGCCCATCCTCGAGGAACACAGCTCCATCCTCTTTGGCCTCAGCTCTTCGAGCCCTGACATCTGCGGGTCGGGTTTCCTTTACCAGCATCTCCGTTTTTAACTCCTTCACAACTCTCTCCTGCACAATCTTTTCCAAGTCAGCCTCAGTCACTTTTCTGTATACCGGCTTTTTGGACCTATCCGCGGCTTCGGGTTGACTTTCCCCGACCACGGAATCTTCCAAGCCTTGGATAGTCCTAGAGGGTTGCCCTGAGCGGATAACGGTTCTAGCTCGAGGAGCTTTGGGTCGAACATCGGACGGCTCACCCAAAGCGGATCGGCGAATACTTCCCTCCCTCTGCTTGTTGGAAGCGGGACCCCGAGCAGTAGGTTGATCGACCGGGGGCTGTTGACCAGGAGGAGATTCACGATCTGCTCTCTCCGTGTTCAGGAATTTTCTACACATAGTTCCGATAATAGAACGCAGATCGGCAACTGTCGTATGAATAGGTAAATCATTGGGAGGATCGAGCGGCGGCACCTCAGATTGGCGGGCCGCTCGGGACTGGTTACTTGGTTGGTTGTTTACTGATTGCTGAGCTCCAATAGCTTGTGAAGGCTCTCCGCGATTGTACGTGTATCTCCTAGTAGTAGGCATTTTTCGATCTAATACTCGAATAGGCCCCACGGTGGGCGCCAATTGATTATACTGTTTTTCGTTCGTATTGAATAAGGAAACTCGAGCAAAACAATAAGTGTATAGAATGTGTATATGGTGTATACTAATATCAAAGTTCGAGTACAAATTACAGGGTAGGTCTACCCGAGCATTACAGGATGTCGTGCTACTAGGAAGGTAAATACAAGTAGATACAAGCTATGGCCTATTCCGAGCTGTGAGTCCGAGCTTAGTGCGTTTCTTGGGAATAGTGCCGTCCCCTCATGTCATAAATGCGCCGCGTATATATAGGAACAGTAATGGGCTAGCTGGACCGTCCGTAGGAGAATACCTCTCGGCCAGCTGTACAAAGCTGTAGGTCGGCCCCACAGTAATTCCGAGGATAGAAGCAGATCGGAAAGTAGGATCTTGTGCTATCAACATGACCTAATCGGAAAGCTATGTTCTTCTGGTCGGAGAATACCTCCTGGTCGGAAAATGGGTCGATCCCGAGCGTAGGTATTTCCTAAGAAGGCGTATGCGAAATACCCCTCATCAGAGTGAGCTATGTGGAGTATACCAAACTAAACACTCCAAGAGAGGATATTTTGGTGATACTGGAAAGAAGCAATCTGATTCCCCCAGCAAAAAGGATCACGCAAGCAAAACCTGGGGCAAAGAACTACGATTTATATTGTAGGTATCATCGAGCTCATGGTCACAGGACCGAGGACTGCTATCACCTAAAACAGGAGATTGAAAAATTAATTCAACAGGGCAAGTTGAACGAATTTGTGGATAGAACAGGTCGAAGTAGACAAAGGACGAGGAGTCCGAGAAGGAGGGAAGGGAACAGAAGTCCTCGCGAAAGATCTCCTAGCAACCATGTACCACGTAGGAATGATCTCGATAACGACCATGTCAACGGTACAATACATGTAATCTCCGGTGGTCCTGCTAGGGGCGATAGTCGAAATGCAAGACGAAAAACCGCTCGATCCCTAGAAAAAGGGATTATCGTTCCTAAGGAAGTTTGGGCACTTGAGAATAAAAGTTCTGATAAACAAATAATCAGTTTCGACGAGAGTGAAGTCCCAAGAAATTTGAATTGGGACATCAACGAGGACCACCCTGATTTTCCTATGGTTGTCTCATTAAGAATTTCCGACTTTAACGTCAAAAGAATCCTGATCGACAACGGGAGCTCGGCTAACATAATAGCCATCGAGGCTTTGAATCAAATGAACCTGGGAAAGATAATTCTTCAAAGAGTAGCTACGCCATTAATAGGATTTGGAGGATCGGAAATAGTTCCGGCCGGAACCATAAATTTAAGTGTAACCCTTGGGAGCAAACCTCATCGATTGGTAAAAATGATAAAATTCTTGGTGGTGGAAACACCATTCGCCTACAACGCCATCTTAGGGAGACCGGCATTAAACCAATTCGGAGCAGTCGTTTCAACTTATCACCAGAAGGTAAAATTCCCTACGATATCTGGGGTCGGTGAAATAGTTAACGATCACTGTATGGCTAGGGATTGTTATAATACGGCACTATCTTTAAAAAGGAATGTCGATCCTTTAACACCATAAAAAAGAAAAGCGGTAGGATTTTCAGTGGAAAGATTTCAAGAGACAGAATTTCCTAACACGGATAGGATCGATAAAAAGGGAAAAGAGCCTATAGATCTGACTTTACGAGCACCTGAGCATAAAGAAATCAAACTCATTGAGAATGATCCGACCAAAATCACCAGGATTGGAACGGAATTATCTCCGCAGGGAGAAATCCTGTTGATCAACTTCTTAAGAGAAAATATAGACGTGTTTGCTTGGAGCTCGGAGGACATAGTGGGGATTGATCCGAGAATAATAACCCACTCTTTGAAAATTGATCCGAACGCAAAACCGGTCAGGCAGAAGAAGAGGAATCATGGCCCTGAAAAAGACAAAATAATAAAAGCAGAGGTCGAGAGGCTTTTAATGTCTAAACAGATAAAAGAAATACACTTTACTGAATGGCTATGCAATGTCGTACTTGTCTCAAAGGGTGATAAGAAGGATAACAAGTGGAGAATGTGTAATGATTTCACGGACTTGAATAAATTGTGTCCAAGAGATCCTTACCCCCTACCAAGGATCGATCTGCTGGTCGACTCGACAGCTGGTTTCGCAATTTTCAGTATGATGGACGCATTCCAAGGTTTCTACCAAATTTTCATGGACGAAAAAGAATATTACAGAAATGAAGCCTCCCAGAAATATTACCCAAGTGCAAAGCTTGGTAGGAAAAATTGTTGCCCTAAATAGAATCATATCAAGGTCAGCAGATAAGAGTCTGCCATTCTTTCAAACGTTGAGAAAAGCTAAGACCTTCGAATGGACCGAGGCTTGTGATCGTGCTTTCGACCAGCTGAAAGAATATCTAACCTCACCACCACTACTCGCCAAACCTGCAGAAGGACAGCCTCTTTACATATACATCGCTATTTCCGAAGCAGCAGTAAGCTCGGTTATGGTAAAAATTGACGGCTCGGAACACAAGCCAGTCTATTATTTGAGTAAATTACTGCAAGGAGCTGAAAAGAATTATCTGGTGATTGAAAAATTCGCTTTGGCTTTAGTAACATCAGCACGAAGATTACGACCTTATTTCCAAACATACAAAATTATCGTGCTTACTAACCAACCTTTAAGACAAATTTTGTCGAAACCTGAGGCCTCGGGAAGATTAATCAAATGGGCCGTAGAGCTGGGACAATATGAGATCGAATATCGACCACGGACGGCGATTAAAGCCCAAATACTTGCTGACTTCCTCCTAGAAACTCCAAGTCTGTCAGGGACAAGCTCTGCAGTGACATCGGCAAGTGATAACAACATTATGATAGTCAATGATTTGCCATGGCTTATGCACGTCGATGGTGCATCGAGCAGAGATGGTGGAGGTGCTGGAATTAATTTCCAAGGTCCAAACGGTGAGGATATGAATTACGCCATCACCTTGGACTTCATGATAACTAACAATGAGATGGAGTATGAAACTTTAATTGCAGGATTGGAAATGGCTATACAAGCCAATATAAAAGTTTTGAATGTCTTGACGGATTCTGAGCTGATTCAGAAGCAGATCAACGGAATGTATGAGGCCAAAGAATACAATATGATAAAGTATTTGGCGAAGGTAAAAGAGTTGACTGGAAAGTTTGAAAGGTTTGACATTCAAAATATTCCACGTGAAGAGAATCGATGGGCTGATCAACTATCTAGATTCACAGGAACAAGGGATGGTAAGTCTAAAAGAGTAATCACCTGGTTAATCTCCAAGACACCATCCATCGATCTCGATACTATTTCTGTAACCGAAGTAATGGATATCGACTTAACAGCAGACAGCTTGATGACCCCGTTAATCACCTATCTGAAAGATGGGACACTCCCTGGCTGTAAAAATGAAGCTAGGAGAATAAGATATCGAGCACCAAGATATGCCATGGTAGAGGAAAAACTCTATAGACGATCTGTTTCTGGAATTCTATTAAAATGCATTCCCGAGCACCAGGTTCAAAGCATCCTCTATAGTATCCATGAAGGAGAAGCTGGAAATCATAGTGGAGCTCGAGCACTCACACTCAAGTGTTTAAGAACTGGGTACTATTGGCCGACGATGTACGCAGATGCGCAGGATTACGTCAAACATTGTCATTATTGCCAAGTGCATTCGAATATAATACATCAACCAGCAGAGCCTATGCACTCGATCCCGATCTGTTGGCCTTTTGACCAGTGGGGTATTGATATAGTGGGACCATTCCCAATAGCCAGATCAAAAAAGAGTTATGTCCTCGTCGCTGTCGAGTATTTCAGCAAATGGATTGAATGTATAGCCCTAGCTCGGATAACACAATTTCAGGTTATAAATTTTCTTTGGAAAAATATAGTCTGTCGTTTCGGAATCCCGAGGATTTTGATTTCGGACAATGGAACCCAATTTGCTAGAAAACAAGTTCAAGAGTGGTGCTCGAAGTTTGGGATACAACAAAACTTCACGTCCGTTTGACATCCTCGAGCAAATGGACAAACTGAAGTAGCAAATCGAGAGATTATCAAATCCCTGGAGAAAAGACTGGACGAAGCTAAAGGAAAATGGTTGGACGAGCTTCCTGGTGTCATTTGGGCTAACAGAACAACGGTAAAAGCCTCCACCGGTGAGACACCATTTAGCTTGGTCTATGGGTCAGAGGTGGTTATCCCAGTTGAAGCACTAGTCCCCAGCCCAAGAATCGAGTTGTTCGATGAAGAATCAAATGATCAACTAAGAAAAGACGACGTCGATTTAAGTGAGACCATGAGGGAAAAAGCCAGTCTTCGTTTAGAGGCATCTAAGTCCAGCATGGAAAAGGCCTACAATCAAAGAGTGAGGATACGATCGTTCAAGGAAGGTGATTTGGTACTTAAAAAGGTTGAGGTATCAAAACATGTGGGAAAACTGCAGCAAAATTGGGAAGGTCCGTACATAGTCACCGCAGTCGGCAAGAAGGGATCGTATAAGATAGCCCATTTGGATGGAACTCCACTTCCTCGAACATGGAATGCAGTAAACCTCAGAAGATATTATGGTCGTTAAATCTCAAGATAAGGGGTCTTGAAGATTAGATAAGATTTTACAATACGTTAGCTCGTTTTCTATCCTTTAGTCTGTTTTATTTCTTTTTGGACATCAAATTTATCTACAATTGCAATAAAAGCTTTTGCTTATTTTCATCTTACATCGCATTCAAAAGACCATTGTCAAAACTCACTCTACAAAGGTTAAAAACCAAAATTGGTAAAAAACCTAAGAACAATAAATCTTTGAGTAAAACCGATTGGGTCGGTATAAACTCATCGATCTCCTAACAAATGATCTACAAAGGTTAAAGACCAAAATTGGTAAAAAACCTAAGAACAATAAATCTTTGAGTAAAACCGATTGGGTCGGTATAAACTCATCGATCTCCTAACGAATGATCTACAAAGGTTAAAAACCAAAATTGGTAAAAAAACCTAAGAACAATAAATCTTTGAGTAAAATTGATTGGATCGGTATAAACTCATCGATCTCCTAACGACTGATCTACAAAGGTTAAAAACCAAATTTGGTAAAAAACCTAAGTACGATAAAACTTTGAGTAAAACCGATTAGGTCGGTATAAACTCGTCAATCTCCTAACGAATAGTTTACAAAGGTTAAAAACCTAAGTTGGTACAAACCTAAGTAAAATAAATCTTTGAGTAAAACCGATTGGGTCGGTATAAACTCATCGATCTCCTAAGGAGCGATCTACATAGGCCAAACAAGTTGCTAAATAAAATAAAACAAAAGCTTAGAGCAAAACCGATTGGGTCGGTAATAACTCATCATACAAATAACATACAACCTACGACTGGTTTGTCAGCTGATATATTGCTAAAATTTTTTATTTACTACCAATAAGGATATACATCGGAAGAATACAAAGGTTTCCCTAACCGATCTATAAAAAACCCTATTACATGCTAAATGAAGGTCATAATTGAGTACAGCTCGGCTGTCTGGTAGACTTGTAAAAAGCAATCTTACAAAGTCAATTCGTCGACTCAAGCTGTTCAGATTTGAAGGATGGCAGCACGAATAGTGGGCTTCTATTCTTGTTTATCTTCACACAATTCCCAGAATTCTTGCTACCAGCTACAGCTGCTCGACGAAGACAACCGTCTTTCAGTTCCGTGATTATGACCACAAAGCTCGGAATCAGAGAGAGCTTTGTGAGATCATAATTTTACCTCGGTCGGTGGTGGTCAGCATTCCCGATCATGCCTTCTAGTTTTAATGAACTGACCAGCTTTCCACCAACCACGGAACTATTAGATCGGAATACCACCACACCGACCCTTACCCATTTGCACAGGATGGTCGATACATGGTAGACACTCCGATCGATCCCCTTTTTTAGGGATCGGAGACTTCATGGTTTTTGAGAAGTCTCCATTTTCCGATTCCGCCCATACCGAGTCGACATGATTAATAGATTGTTGATTTTCTGAGTTAGGTGGACGACCACCATTTTGAAAAAAGAGGAAGTACATTGTTTGAAATTTTTTACTTCTAATGGTAACTGAATAGAAGATAAAAGATTCCTTTTATAGACAGGAGGGTAAAAATCCAACGGTGAAACTCACATCCAATCAACGGCAATCACGTGATGTCGGGAATTACGTTACGAAGTCATAACTACAAGCCTTAAATACAGGACTTGCATTAAATGCTCTATTAAGTTGGTCAAATAAAGTTTTACATTAGATCGATGTAGACAATACAATAAGTATCATAGCAAGATTGATATTACATATTAAATATTCCTATCCGAACAGAAACATCGATCGACGCTCTAGTAATTCTATCTACAAGATAACAAAAGATACAATATATCCTCACTAAACAGACACCTCGGAGCGTCCTCGGAACGATCAACTTTTATTCTACTTTGAGAACAGTAACGAGAAACTAATGTTCAGGCATTCTTCATAAGAACGACAGCTGTCGACCATCGAGGGAAGAATGCGTGCTTCTACAACTCGACCACCTCGAAAAAGCTGATGCTTCTCCTCTACAAAGTAAAATAGGGATCAGAAGGATCTCATGCATGGCATCGTCGACTTGTTGGAAACAAGTGGATTTCGATAAACCAAGAATCCTGCTTTCCTCTGATCTCGACCTCTATCTTATGGCGTGATCTATGGTTGACCAATCCCCAGCTACCAGAATCATCCGCCATCACCATGTAAGATGGAGATTCCATTTTTCCAATTCATCCCATACCAAGTCAGGAATTCATCATAGTTAAGGTGACACATTTTGGTGGTCGACAGTGGTTATACCAATAACAATTTTTCTTGAACAACTTCATTTTTTGAGAGATGGAGGAGCATGGAAGGACCTTTTTATAGGCAGAGGATAAAGGATCCAATGGTGTTGCATTGAGAACCTATCAACGGTCCAGATTAAATACATTAACAAGTTCATTCACTGCGTCGATTATACGTTTGATTATTGCTATCAAATCAAACATGCAAAACCACAACTGCACATGACCAAGTAACTGATTTTATTGAGATTTTTGAGGATCATTACATTTGACAAATACAATCGATCAAAACGTACAAGTACATTCATTCTTGAAACCTAACTACAGTTGTTACAAACACTATCCTATTACGCTGCTCCTCGAGATGATCTGCTCCTCCAATCCGACGTCCTCCTTATTCTTGGACTCTCATCACTGCATTGGTGAAGATTGGCAAATATACCTCACCAGACCTTATCGAAGTATCCTCCTCGGTCGGAGGATGTCCCGATGGAAGATTACGAAGTATCCACCTGAGTCGAAGGATATCTCATCCAACTCATACAAAGTATCCTCCTTGGTCGAAGAGAATACCCTGACACAGGGGGTACCAGCATTTTAATGAACTAACCAGCTCTCATCTCTCATAAACAGATTTGATTAATATCTTCACCATAATCAGAATGCCAATGATGCCAAAGCAAAATTTTTAATACAGGCATATTATCTACCTCTGTTATCTTTCTTATTTTTCAAAGGAATTATTTATAGAATGAGGAAGTTATCAGTTAATGGACAAGCAGGCGAAACGTCCTACGGTTACGGCACGACTACCAAGGTGACTTTTCCTCTCCCTAGAAGATTGATAACAGTTATTTTGGCATTTTAGATCGAAACGACGTATTTTTATATACATAAATGATCGAAAACAACGAACTGCTCTATTCACAACAAAAGGAGTTTGTTACAGTTACTCGCAAAAAAAAAAAAAAAAAAAAAGAGAGAAGATCTATGTCTATTGTTCAAAAGTATGATCGGGACTCGTCTGATGAGCTAGATAGTCATCATTTCTTTCGTACGTTGCTTGTATCCGAGAGAAAAACCTCTGTCGAACTCCCGCTGTTTCAATTGAAGAAGGTCTTCTTTTTCCTTAGTGAGCTGTTCCTTATCGGACACCAAGCTGCTATTTGCTCGAGCAAGTTCTTCTTTCTCTTTTGAAAGTTTTTCTGTAGCAACTCGGAGATTCTCCACCTCAGTCATCAGTGATCGATGAGCTACAGCGATTGAGTTCATCCGTTCAAGAGACTCTTCTCGAGAAAAGTAAGACTCATCATTTTGTATCCCAAGCTGGAGAGCTTCATGCTTAGCCTGTTATGGAAAAATAAGAATAAGGAACTTCAAAAGTCTAGAAGATAAAAAGATCTCTGTTACAACCATAACAAAAGTCCACTTACCATCTCCAAACGCTTAAAAATAGACTGAACAAGACGCAAAGAAGAATGGTTCTTCAGTTTATCAAGCTCCTTGGGCAGAATTGTACCCATTCCCAGATTCCAAGAAACCCCATCAGGCTCGAGGGTTGTTGGAATGCATGCATCAGTGGAAACCCCACCGGATCGACTCATCCCGAACTCAGTTATCTCTTCGACCTGCTCCTTAAAAGGACGGTCGTCTAAAAGAGACGGATCGTCCATGGTATTTTCGAAACCAGAATGACTGGGACCAGACCCAGTTTTTGATACATCTTGAGAAATAGTGACAGGAGAGATGGCACGGGTATGTTGAGAAGTTGAAACAACAACCTGAGAACGCAAAGGGGCAAAGAAAGACTCAGGGATATCTTCCACAGGCCCCCTTAGTTGCAAAGTTGGCTCAACCTGAGAGTTGGGAGCAGTAATTACGACCTGCTGGGAACCTTCTTGAGCTGAGGTTTGATTTGTTGTATCTTGATCGGAAGGGGGACGTTCGTCCATTGATCGCTCGACGGGAGGAGGAGAAGTAGCCCGAGACTCCTCGTTTGTTGTTTGGTCGACTAGAGGAGGAGAGGTAGCTCGAGACTCCTCGTTTGTTGTTTGGTCGACTGGAGGAGGAGAAATAGCTCGAGACTCCTCGTTCTGATAAGCCTCCAGTACATTTGGATCAACTATTGGACTACGGATTGGAGCCCCTGAAAGTCCTATTGAAGAATGCCTAGCTTCCCTTGTCGGAGAAGGGATATTCTTCACTATTTTCGGATTTCCACCTGACGAGGACGACACCGGGTCAGATCGAGGCATAGCTTCCTGAGAAGAAGCTCCTCCCTGGGAAGATGATTGTTGTGAACTTCCCGTTCGGGCTTTCTTCTTCGGAGTATCTCGTCGGGATACACCTCGTAGAGATCGTTTTGCAGCCCCAGAAAAGAGATTGGAACTCATGATCAAAAAATCAGAAATTTCTATGAATTATCGAACTATGAGCTCCGATCAACAACAAGAAAATTTTATATTGTAAGTGGGGACGCGCGGTAAAACCCCAAAGATTTTACCTTTATATATAGTAAAGGAAATGACAATTATGTCCTCAAACCTTGGCGCGCGCAGTAAAAATTCAAATATATGACAAGAACGGATTATTAATTGCGTACTACGATCATAAAAACGACGAAGAATATTTCATTGAAAATCATATATATCAACGGAGGAACTTTACATCAACTGTAATTACAGAATTTGCAAGATCTACGAAATAAAGTAACAAAATTACAAAGATCAAAGAAGAAAACAAAATCCTAACATCTTGAAAACGACCTAAGATGGGGAGTTAACTTCCTTCGAGGACAATCTTTCCTCATCTTCTCTCTCTCCCTCATCGGCCTGGATCCCTTCAGTGTCCTTTTCGTTATCCTCGTTTTCTTCTTCATCTTCTCGATCTTCTACTGCGTGATCTATTAACCCCAAGTCGGGTGCGGGTACAGGAAGCGGAGTTCCGTACTCATCGACTAAGTGAGCTAGAGGATGGTTACTATATTCAACAGAAGGCAAGCAGTCAAGAGGATAATCTTGGAGTTTTCGATCCTTTTCGATCGTCATAACTTCGCGATATTCATTGCGCCTATCAGGAATCTGTCCAGACTCAATTAGTTGATCGACTCCCTTAAAGAATGAGCTCAAGAGCAGATCTCCAATTTTCTGATGAATTATGGCAGTGTACACTGGAGAATCAAGAAACTCTCGAACAATGGGTTCAACGTCGAGAGAGTGGTGCTCATCTATGACCTTATCTAAATCAGGGGAGCCATCTTCCTTGGTCGCAAGTTGAGATCGAAGTGTAATAATCTCCGACTCCAGTTTGCTAACTACAGTGGCGTGCGCAACTCGTTGGTCTTCCATTTCTCGATTCATCTGGTCGACCTGCGCCTGGTATCGACTAGTATCCGTCATCATGCTGATAATATGAGGATTGTCGGTCTCCAGGTTCGGATTGGCATTAGGAGCAGATTGAGTCTCAGCAGAAGCGCGAGAATTGTCGGTCCGAGCAAGTTGATCTTCGAGCTCCTTGACTCTAGCGGTTAAAAGTTTGTTGCTTTCTTCAACATACTTGCACTGTTCTCTATGTAATGCCATATCATATAGAGCGGACACCAAAGCATTACCGGTCTGTGGCAAGAAAAAAATTGTCTAAATAAAAATGGAGTAGAATATTGAGGTTTATTAAAAGAATGGACGGAGTTGAAAAATATTACCACTTCATGGGCATGTGCTGCCCTTGCCAACTGTTCGAGAGGCTTTTTCTTAACAGTCCTTTCTACATCTCGGACAAAGGTCGAAGATAGGAGAAGTCGAATGGATTTATCGACGACGTTCTCCTTATCATCGGACAGTAGTGAATCCTTCTCGGAATATTCGGCCGCCCGTTTCCCTTGAAGATGACTCTCAATCATATCTATCAGAGAAGCTTTATGGCTAGTATCTCCGATGTGAGTAAAATACTCTCCTTCTTTGTCATAGAACTGAGTTCTTCTTTTAGCTTCAGGGCCAGTAGGATTACGCTCTGGCCAAGATTGACAGCCCAGAATACCATGTTCTTCCCTAAGGAATTTGGGTGGATAACCGCGGCCTGGGCAAGAGCTTGTAGACGGTATGTCTGATGAAGTTTGACCAGAAGAAGGGGGAGCTACTCGGATAGGATCTACATTCATGAACGAGTCTTCCTCGATGTCCTCCAGATCCAGGATTTGATTTCTTCTCCTCTTTCTGGATTGCTTCTGCTCTATGGGGACTTTGCCCGACGACTTTTTCGAATTTGAAAGGACGGATTTTCCGACCACGGAAAAGCGGCAGTTCTCGACCATGGAGGCTGCAACATGAAATCGATAAACGTTAGTGGACGACAAATTCATAAATCCTTTTTTAAAAGAATAAAATAACTAACATAAAAAAAGTCTTACCTAGAGATCGATTGTCCGATGGAATGGGAAAATCCAAAGAACTCAATCCAGCCTTCCGAAGGAAAACTTTTCCGATCAAATAAGCTGATTGGTATTTATTTGATCTCATCTCCTCGATCAAATCGGATGAAAATTGGTCGTCTGGGGCCATCTCACCAATCACCTTTCGACCCCCGTACACCCAAGACTCATTGTATCCCCAGTCATGAGTAAACTCCTCAGTTTCTCCGTTTTCAAGGACATGCACGGTCGGAGCCTTAACAAAAAAGAAGTTCGATTTCCATTCCGTACTGTTGCTTGAAATGGCGTTTTCAAGAACGGCATACCCAGGTCTTTGGCTAACGTAATAATAACCTCTGTTAGAGGAGGTCGATACAGAAAGTCGAAAAAAGTGAAGAAAATTATGGAATGAGGGCTGCAGACCTCGTGCGACCATCAAAACAGAGAATGCCATCATAAAGGCTATGGCATTTGGAACAAGTTGGGTCAGAGAGACAAAGAAAGTCTCTAAGAATTGACGAAGAATTGAAGAAAGGGGAAAACGGAGCCCATGTTCGAAGTGGGACGTATAGAAAGCTCGACAGTTCGTAGGAGGGGTATTGACTCTCTCCTCGGGGGAAGGAATAATGATCTCGAAATCCGATGGGAAATAACGACCGTATTCCCTTTTCAAAATAGGTAGATCTTCTTCTTTCCATCGAGAAGGAAAGAATTCCACAGGAGCGGAAATTTGAGGTTGAGCAGTCTTAGACTTTTTGGATGCCCTGGCTATCATCTCCTCCTCTGGAACAATTTCTACCACCAAGCTATCAACCTCCTTTTCTTCATAATCTCTGATCTCTTCTACTTGAGCGTCGTCTGCTGCTTCATCCTCAGATGAAAGGATATCAGGATTGGAGATGTTAGGTGGTACTTGTTCTCCTACATTTTGAGTTGAGGAATGGGGATTCTGCGAGGTCGAAGCCATGGACTCTTGAAGTAATGTGCTCGATGAAATAAGAAAATGACAAGTTTATCGACTTAAACTTTTACTGCAGGAGGATCTAAATATCTGGGGTAAAAAGTAAAATATCCCGCAATTTTCGACTATATATATGGGCGGTGAAAAGACGGATTCAACCCTTCGCGTCTCTTCAGCTTCCCGCCAAATTATGAAAAGACTTTATGACTGTCTGATACACGTTACTAAAATACGTGTCCCTATCTGGATGGTTCGGTTGAAAATGCACTCTTTTTCCCTTGTTCGGCTTTTATCCCTTGAAGGGTTTTTCCGAACTAGGTTTTTAACGAGGCATATTTCATGAACGATGAAAGGACCAAAGTAACAACTACATTTACTTCTACGAGCTCCAACTACAATTACGCTCGAGAAGTGAGGGAGTACTGATGAGGGCTATTTTACACATATAACCGAGCAGGGTTTTCCGAGGAGAATCAAGATCGATCCGACCCGTGTAGACAGCAAGATCGGCTCGACCTGCCAAAATGTATCTGATCGACCTAAATGTCCGATTCAGAAGACCTATTGGGCCATGCGGTACTCCCAGGCCATGCAGGATTCCTAGGCTTAATAGGACTCCTAGCTCTGTTAGGACATGATGAATATTATAAATAGTGAATCTGACAATGTATTAAAGGATCCAGAATTTAACCTATCAATTATACTACACTTGTTTCGCCTCCAATATACTAGTTTTCTCGTGATTATATTGTTCTTGAGTTGCGCCATCCTGAGTACTTTAACCAAACCCCAAATATAAAGTTATTCTCTTAATAATTTACAGAATTTAACCTTAAGACGAATTTAGGCTAAATCACTGGTGGATCCTCAACCCATCTAGGAGGTACTGCTCTCACTAGTCTACCACCTTGTAATTAGATTATCGATTCAGGTGCTTCCAATCATATATGTACATCTCTTTCATTTTTTTCTTCATATTCTACTGTTAATAAATACATGTCTGTTCAATTACCCGATGGTTCTCAAGCGCATGTGGCACACATAGGCACTGTTCAAAGTTCATCATCTCTCACTCTCACGAATGTTTTTTACATTCCATCATTTAAATTCAATTTATTATCTATCTCACAATTATCAAAGTCAACAAATTGTGATGTAATTTTTTCATCTTCTAAATGTTTCTTTCAGGACCAAACAACGAAGAAGATGATTGATCGGGGTAGAGCTCAGAATGGTCTCTTTTATTTGGATTTAGATTTAGATCTAGTTTTTAATTATGCTTTTTCATTCAATTGTAATAAATTTGGCCTATGGCGTTGTCGCCTTGGTCATCCATCTAGGTCTCGTTTTGATTTCATCGTCAAGAATTTTTCAAATATTGTTGCAAATAAAGACATTGTTTGTGATGTTTGTCCGCGTGCTAAACACTCACGTTTTTCATTTTCTCAAAGTATATCTTATTCTTCTCATTGTTTTGAATTAATTCACGTTGATATTTGGGGTCTTTTCTCTTTAAATTCAAATAATGGATCTCGTTATTTTTAACTGTTTGATGATTATTCAAGATGTACTTGGATCCTTTCAATGAAAAAAAAATCGGAAACTTTTAATATGCTAATTCATTTTTTTAATCAAATCAGTCGTCAATTCAACACGACAATTTCTCGTCTCCCTCAACTTTAAATCATTCACTCATACAATTATTTTGAATTTATTTCTAAACAATTTCAAAGTTTGTTTCATAATAATGAAATTATTCACCAACGTACGTAGATGTGTTGCGACTCCCCAACAAAATGGTATTGTAGAACTTAATCATCGACATCTACTTGATGTTGCTCGGCTAGCTGTCAAGAAAATTGGAGAAATTATTAATGCAAAATATACCGGCACTGCCTCGACCTATATCGAGCTCGAGGACCATATTAAGAAGATGTGGTTTCGCGAATTCAAGGTATGGTTTTATTAGTTTTTTTAAACATGTTTATCCCTATCTTATGTTCGAATAATAAAAACTTGCAGAGATGTTTTCGTTGAAATGTTGTCGATGAAAGGAAAATTAAGAAGATATATAAAACACGGATATCAAGAACATTTTTACAAAAAATTAATGGAGTTCGAAGGACAGAAAATAAGTCATCTTGTTTGAATATAGATGAGCATAACGCGTTGACTAAGAAGTGGGCGACAGATGCATACAAGGAAAAAAGCCGAAAAGCCAAGCAAAATCGGGTGGCAGATAGTGCTGGAAGTATAAGTCATTTCAGTGAGGCTAAATCTCATATGAGACTTCAAGATGAATTGGTAAGTTGAAGAACTTTTCTTTATTTTTAACATCTCTTGGACACATTAAATGTTTATGGGATAAAATACTTGCCACCAGTCATTAGTTGTGGGAATAATATGCTTTTTCCCCACATATTTATGTACCGATGAAATCAACTGTTGGTCCCAAGTGGTCAGATGAGGTCTAGAGGGGGGGGGGGTGTGAGTAGACCTCTAAAACTTTTGACTTTAAAAATCTCTAACTTTTTCTGTCAGCAGACTAAGCTGATCTCGCACAAAGCTTTGAACAGCAGAGTTGACCACTCTTCTGATTTTACTTAGCTGATTTTGAGAAAATCAGAGTTTTAATTAACTTACTTGCAGCGGATTTGTCAAGTATTTTTCACAAGTAGTGTTCTTTTAATTTAAAAGATTTTATCCCCAGTTTTTGCAAACTCTTTAACAGTTAACTTTAAGTGTTTGAAAGCTTTTGAGAAATATGCAAGTAAAATGCAAACTCAAACACAGTCAATTTTTATAGTGGTTATATGGATGTAAATCCTTTAGTCCACTCTTCCAAGTCACTTAGATCTTGGGTTATACTATAAACACACAATTTACAATATACAAAGTTTGCGCCAAACAACAAATGAAATGGCCACAAGTGCGCAATAGGAAATCACAAAGAAAACCTATCCTCTGAAGTAATATCACTCACTAAGATGGATATCTACTTCTCACAACACTTCTCTAACAAAATCACTCAGATTTATGTGTATATCTTTTTATCTCTCGCTTTTGCTTTCGTCAACAGATGACTAAGCCGATGAGTGTTCTGTTCTTGAGTTTTTTAGACTTGGAAGAATTTTGCTTTGAAATTTGCTCTCAGTTGTGTTGCTTCGGATGTCTCTAACTCTTGAACCTTGAACTATTTATACTTGAGGTTTTAAAATCTGTCCGTTGAGAGTTCGACAGGTGTTCAAAATCCTCGAGTACTGGTCCCTGTTTTCAGAAACGGCTACCTGCGACTGTGCACTGTACACTCTGATGTACTTTCTGTCAGTTCGCGTTAAATGCACTCTGCTGATACGAGGTTTCTCTTCAATCATTTGTCTTTAATACCCTTCCTTTACAGCATTTATTACTTCAGGTGCATTTATTACCGTTGCAATAACTTCTGATCACTTCCACTCTGCTGATTGAATCCACTCATCTGATGAACACTCTGCTGATCCAAATCGAACTTATCTTATTTGAGTCTGCTGAAAATCCACCACTCTGATTCCGGATGCAGCAACAAATCAGTAGTCTTTTGGACCATAAATTTGACCCTTCTGATATGTCTTCTTCCTTGGTCAAATAAACTTTAGAGGTTGACTAAGTTTCCAATACTTAGCTGATGACTTTTGGAAATCATCAAAACCTCCCTTCACTTCTAAGTCTTCATCTTCATCCAACAATTTCCCCCTTTTTGATGATGACAAAACTTCAGCTAAGTACCTGTACCTAAAACTAAAGTTAAGTCCTCAAAAATTTCTGAGATAGAAATAGTATGTTGGAAACTTGACTTTTATAGATTTTCAATGAGTATTACAGTACAAGTTTTACAAAGAAATTACTGAAAGTGAAATTACAATGAAGTGAGCTGATATACATATTTTCAATTTAAAAGCCTAGTCTAGAAAATCTAGTCTAGTCTTCAGCTTCTTCATCATCTTACTCTTCTTCTTCTCCTTCTTCTCCTTCTTCTCCTTCTTCATCCTCTTCTTCTCCACTAGAAAACATATTCAAATTCTTAGAGGCAGCTTCGATCTTCTTTTTGATGTCCTCTAATCTCTTGTACTTTCTGTCTAGATCTAGCTGTTCTTCAGTAGAGTCTTTGGAAGCATCCAACTCTTTGTCAGATTTTGCTACGTCCTTGGGCTCTTCTTCAGCAGTTTCTTCATCATCAGCTTTCTCTTCAAGTACTTTTTCTTCAGCAGGCTTTTCAGCAGCAGGTCTTTGCTCTAGCACTTGAACAGTTGCAGTGGCAACACTCTTTTTAGCTGATTCCTCTTCCCCCTTTTTGTCATCATCAGCAGGGTTGAGTTGATCAGGAGAGATGTTGACAGCAGCACACAGCTTTCTAATGTTTTAATCCACAATTTGGAGTTGAGCAGAGTGATGTTGTTGAGTAGCCTTCATTGCTCCAACTTGGTCATTTATGCAATCAACATTCAGCTGAAGTGTTGATATTTCATTCTGAACATGAACAGCAGCAGAAGAGAACTCGTGCATCATACTTTCAGTGTTAACTATCTCAGCAGCAAATAGTTCTCTTAGAGTGTTCTCCATCTTTGACCAATCTGACTCATGTCTCTGAAGAGTAGTATGCAAGTGGTTTACATCCACCTTCACATCTTCAATATTTTGATTCATGCTCAGGATGCTTTGAGTCAGTTGCAATGAATTATCAGCCGGTAGAGGAAAGTTGTCAATGGCATCCCGCATTATCTTGGCTGTAGCCTCCTCTACTTGCTTCAACATCATCTTATTTCTCTCTTCCATCTCCTTCATAGCATTGTCAATTAAAATCTGCATTGATTCCATGAGTGAGGAATGGAAATCAGCAGTAGGAATGGATGAGGGTGATGCAGCAGCAGCTTCCTGGTGAACAGGAGCTTCGTGAAGAACTTGAGCTTCTTCAACCTTCCACTCAATTGCTAAAGGGCTTTTATCTTTAACATCAGCTGGCAGTGACTTAGATGTATCAAGATTGATCTCCTCAGCATGCTGGTCTTTTCTAAGTTCTTCATCAGCTGGCTCATCAGCTATGTGAATGACGTCAGCACCATCAGTCGACACAATAGTCTTCTGATGAATCAAGAGAGCTGGAACAAATGGTGAAGTAGATTGTTGGACACCCAGCTGTTCTTGAAATGTACTGATCTCTGAGACAAAGGCAATTTGCTGTAGACTTGCCAGAGTAGGCATATCTACTAGTTGTTCCTGGTTCATACCGTGATTTGCACCCATTTCTCCAAGGTTGTGTAAACAGCAATCTTAACTGCTCTATCAACTAGGTCATCAGATGGACCTGACTTGTTTTTCGCAAGGAAGCCTTGATAGCAGTCGCCTCTTGTTTTACAATGGCTTTTGTAAAACCATGTAGTCTGTCACGAACAAAATCTGAATCTAATGCCTTTGCAACTGAAGTGGTTTGCAGCCAATTTAGAACACAACGTCCTTCTTCAGCAAACTCTCTCCAGGCTTGGATTTCAGCTTCAGATTTGTTCAACCTGTATTCCCTCCATCTGTTGTATCTGATCTTTTCTGGGAGAAAAACAGTTCTTGTTTGAAGCAGCTGATTCAGCCTTTCAAGCTCAGCTTCAAACTTTTCAAAGGCAGCAGAGTCACCTTTGACAATGTCAAGTGCTCTTCTGACTTCAAACTTCTTTCGCTTGACTGGTTTGGCTCTTGGTAGCACAAATTTCCCTTCCATGGGCTTTCCGATCACGATGCCTCCTGACCTTCTAGGTCCATAAGCATCTTTCTTGCTTTCTTCCAAGGCCTTTGCCAAATCTTCTTCTTCTTTGGCAGCAAGCTCTGCATCAGTCATTTTCTTTATTTGAGCATCAATCTTGCTCAGCTCAATCACTTTCTGGACTTCAGCCTCATCTTTTTTCCTCTGTTCAGCCTCTTCTCTCTTCTTCTTGTGAACAGCAGAGACCTTAGCTTTCCCAGTCCTTTTCTTCCTTTGAGCTCTTGATACAATGACCGGTGCGGCAGCAGTTGGCTCAGGAGCAGCAGTTGAAATTGGTTCAACAACTATTGGATCTACGATCATAATATCAGGCTCCTCTTGAGGTTTGCTCACCTCAGCTGTTGGTACAGTGGTATGATTTTTCTGAACATCAGCTGACTTGTCATCAGCAGACTTACTTCCAACAAGTCTCTCTACTGATGGAGGACTTGATCTAACTACATCAGACAATTCAGTTGATGAATCTATCTGAGTTAGCCTCTTTCTTGCAGTTACCTTTGTGTGAACAACTCTTGTAGTGGCAGTGTCCTTAAGAGCACTCCTTGTTCTTTTAGCCACATTTTCCAAAGGTAGCTAAGCAGATTGAGTTCTTTCAGGAGATATATCGTATGCCATTTTTTCAATCTCCTTAACTGTCTGATCTATAAGAGCATCAGCAGTTTCTTTTTCTTTAGGCTCTGAATCTGTTCTGGCTTGAACAGCTGGCTGGGCTGTTTAAATAGAAGTCTTAGGAGCAGTTGTCTTACTCCTCTTTTTCTTATCAACAGCTGGCTGCTTTGGCTCAGCAGCAGCCTTTCACTTTGGTTGCTCCTTCTTCTTTTCTGGAGTGACTTCAGTAGTCTTTGAGCGAACAGCCTCGTAGACTTTCAACTTCTTAGCGTTGTGAATGACCTTTCAATGGGTCATAGAGCAGCCAAGACTGGCGAACAGATGACTGAGAAAGATCCTGTGGTTAGAGTGACCATGTTCCTTGTGGTCAGCCAAGATATACCACACGAATGTAGCCCAGTTCACCTTCAGTCCATAACATACGGCGATCATGGAGTGAAATCTTTTCATAGGCACGGTGTCCAATGAAAACGTGCAGTTCTCTACCACTTTGGCAAAAAGGTCTGCCATCCTTTGAAACTCATCCTTCAGCTGGGTCTTCTTAATGTTCCCAGACAGAACTTCATTCTTCTTGGCAACCAAGTTCCAGAAATCCGCCTCAAACGGTTCAGCCAAGGTAGTGATTTCAGTAGTGCCTTCAAGAGATAGATGGTACTTTTCCTTCAGTAGCTTGGGGGTTATACAGATGTCCACTCCCCCAATTTTAGCCTTGATTTCCAGCTTTTCATGGTCGGGCTTTGCAGCAGAACCATAAAACTCCATTATTTGGTCTTTGAACACCATAGATTCACGGGCTTCCATGAAATCAACCAGTGTTGCAGCCTTGAACTTTCCAAAATCTCCTTCATCACTTTAGTACCAGTTGCGTGATAAGTCTTGTAGTTCAAAAATCTACCTTCAACATTAGCTTCTTTGTGACTCATCTTGTGATTCTGAAAAAGATTAAAAGAAAACGAGAGTAGATTTGCAAAGAGAAAGAATGCAAAAATGCTCTGTATGCTTTTGAAATTTTGAGTGTGCGTAAAAGATTAGTCAGCTGATCAGATCTGGATTTATAAAGGTTGGATGATGTCGGTTTCCATGATTTAAGCCAACCGTTAGATCAGTTACTGATATATTAAATCGTGTGAGTGAGCTACGCGGAATTCAAAATTTATTAATTATGTCAGACTAGGCGGGAATGTGCAACGCAACTAGTCTTTTATTTATAAAAGCGTGTTTATGATAATACGTTTTAATACAACACTGTTATAAATTGACATAAGTAAACAAATGAGTAAAATAATACTTATCTGGCAGATGACTTGTCTGATACAATATGTCACTAGTGAAAGCAAATATTTAGCGATCTTCCTTTGTTGTTTGTCAATCCAGCAAGATTAATAATCTTCAAGTCTTCGAGAATTAAGAACAAATCTTCTGATTAAAACAACTTCAACTAACGGTCATTGAAGATTTCATCTTTAAAACAGGAGTACCACTAGTCTTACACGTTCCCCCTGAATTCAATAATCCATCAGTCAACTAGTCTGTTGAGAGTTAGTCTTCTTGAAGAATAACACTTGTTGCTATCAGATTAGTCAGCTGATGAACCCAGTCTTCTGATAGGTTCCCCCTCAGCTTATGAATCCAATTTTAACAAGCCTAGTTCCACTCTTAGAGTAGAAAATCTTGCATCACTTAGTGGTTTTGTGAAAATGTCAGCGATCTGATTATCTGTATGTATATATTCAATAATAACATTTCCTTTTTCAACATGGTCTCTGATGAAGTGATGTTTGATCTCAATATGCTTAGTCCTGGAATGACTAGTAGTATTCTGAGTGAGTGAGATTGCACTTGTATTGTCACAGTAGATAGGTATTCCACTAATTTTGAGATTATAATCTTCTAGTTGATTCTTCAACCAAAGTATATGTGCGCAACATGCTCCAGCGGCAATGTATTCAGCTTCAGCAGTAGATATGGATACTGAAGTCTGTTTCTTACTCATCCATGAGATCAGACGACTGCCTAAAAATTGACAAGTACATGTAGTACTCTTCCTATCAATTTTGCAGCCAACAAGGTCAGAATCTGAATATCCAATAAGTTCAAATCATGATTCCCTTGGATACCACAATTCCAATTCTTGAGTGCCTTTGAGATACCTTAATATCCTTTTGGCAGCTAAGAGATGAGATTCCTTAGGATTTGATTGAAATCTCGCACAAACCCCAACAGAGTACATAATGTCTGGTCTGCTGGTTGTTAGATATTACAGTGACCCTATTATGCCTCTATATTTGGTGATGTAAACTGATTTGCCATCTTCATCTTTATCCAAACGAAGTCCAGTAGACATTGGAACACTAACAGATGAGCTAGTTTCCATACCAAATTTCTTAAACAGATCTTTTGTGTACTTTGCTTGATTAATAAAAATACCATCAGGCCTTGTAATCCAAGAAAGTAATTAAGTTCTCCCATCATGCTCATTTCAAACTTGTTCTGCATCAGCTTAGAGAACTTTTCACACATCTGTTCGTTAGTGAACCAAAAATAATATCGTCCACATATATTTAAACTAACAATATAAGATTATCCCATTCAATAGTGAACAAAGTCTTATCTATTTTACCTTTGCGAAATCCTTTAATCAAAAGAAAGTCAGATAAAGTATCATACCATGCTCTTGGAGCCTGTTTCAGTCCATAGAGAGCTTTCTTCAGACGATATACTTTGTCTCCCTGTTGATAAGCTTCAAAACCTGGAGGTTGTTCAACATAAACTTCTTCTTGCAATTCTCCATTGAGAAAAGCAGACTTCACATCCATCAGATAGACTGTGAAGTTTTTGTGAGCAGCATAAGCTAAGAATAATCTGATTGCTTCAAGCCTTGCTACTGGTGCAAAAGTCTCATAAAAATCAATGCCTTCTTCTTGGCAGTAACCCTTGGCAACTAGTCTTGCTTTGTTTCTGGTAACCATACCATCTTCATTCATTTTGTTCCTGAAGACCCACTTAGTGCCAATTACCCTTTGATGAGTAGGTCTAGGTACTAAGTACCAAACCTCATTTCTTTCAAATTGATTCAACTCTTCTTGCATTGCTTCAATCCAGTGAGAATCACTAAGAGCTTCTTCAATTTTCTTGGGCTCAATCTGTGAGATAAAACTTACAAACATAGATTCATTTGCAGCAGCTCTTCTAGTCTTCACTCCATCCAGTGGATCACCAATCACTAAGTCAGGTGGGTGATCTCTGAGCCATCTGAGATCAGGTTGCAAATCTGGATGTTGTCCTCTTGAATGATCTTGCAACACTATTGTTGGAGTCTCAGTAATAGTCTGTTGAACAGAAGTGGTCTGTTGAACAGTCTCTGGTCTGTCAGTTGTTTGCAACTCCTCTGTTAGACAATCAGTAGACTGATTTTGAACAGCACTTGAGTTACCAGCTGGGTTGAGATCAGGTAGTATGATGGGAACATATTCTTCTTTTCTTTCCATAGTCAGTTTCTGAAAATCAGCAGATATCTCTGTAGTTGAACTTTGATTCTTTTCAGAAGATTGATTAGGTTCATCAAATACTACATGAATTGATTCTTCTACCAGTAAAGTTCTTTTGTTAAACACTCTATAAGCTTTACTAACAGTAGAATAACCTACAAAAACAGCTTCATCAGCCTTCTCTGCAAATGCAGTGAGGTGATTCTTCCCATTATTCAAAACATAACATTTACAACCAAAACTCCTAAGATAATGTATATTAGGCTTTCTGTTGTTCCAGACTTCATAAGGTGTCTTGTTTTGACTCTTGTTGATCATACATCTGTTCTGGGTGTAGCAGGCTGTGTTTGTAGCTTCTGTCCAAAATCTTTGAGGCAGTTTTGCTTCAGCTATCATGGTTCTGGTAGCTTCTTTTACAGTTCTGTTTCTCCTTTCAGCAACTCCATTTTGTTGAGGTGTTCTGGCAGCAGAGTACTCATGATTGATTCCTCTGGTGTTACAATACTTTTCAACAGTAGAGTTTGTAAATTCAGTCCCTCTATCTGATCTGATCTTTAAGATCTTCCAGCTTTTCTCATTCTGGATCAGTTCCATCAGATTGGTAAGATGCTCCTTGGTTTCACTTTTCTTCTTCATGAAAATCACCCAAGTGTATCTTGAGAAATCATCCACAACAGCTAGGCAGTACTTCTTTCCACCATTGCTGAATGGATCAATAGGGCCAAACAAATCCATATGTAGCAGCTCCAAAATTCTGGTTGAAGATTGGTGCTTCTTGCTTTTGAAAGTGGACTTCACTTGTTTACCCTTTTGACAGGCGTCACCGAGCTTATCTTTGCTCATGACTGTCTTTGGAATTCCTTCTACCAAATTGTTCTTTATCAATCTGGTTATGGTCTTGAAATTCAGATGATTCATTCTTTTGTGCCAAAGCCAACTGATTTCACTTGGTGTAGAAGCCACCAAACAAACATTAGAATTCCTGTCCACATAATTCCAGTCGACTACATAGATATTTCCTTGTCTTCTTCCAGATAGTATCACTTTCTTGGTTCCTACTTGCTCTACATAGCACTTATCTGAGGAGAAGATAACAGAAAATCCCTTGTCACAAAATTGACTTATGCTCAGCAGATTGTACTTGAGGCCTTTCACATATGAAACGTCAGATATTTCAATGTTGCCTTTGATCAGCTTTCCACACACCACAATCTTGCCTTCTTTGCTGTCTCCAAATGTAACTTTTGGACCGTCTATGGCAGCAGCATCAGTCAGTTTATGTATGTCTCCACACATGTGCCTTGAACATTCACTGTCCAAGTACCATTTCTTTTCTACTTTACTCCTACTCCTAATCCTATCCTACAAAACAAAATAAAATTGTTTTAGGTACCCTTTATTGAGAGGGTCCTTGCGGATTAGTATCACCTTTGACAACCCAAGATTTTGAAGCAAGGTTATCAAACCGTGTATCGTATCGCGTATCGTTTTCCATTCGTATCGAATCGTATCGAGATACGTATCGTGTATCGTAAGATACATGATACTTTGATAAAATTATTATACAATATATTCCCTACATTAAAAAAAAATTACAAGACATAAACTTAACATTTTAAAGTCAAACAAATCATTTCAAAATAAAACCAAGTTCCAAGTTTCAACTTTGAAGCCATAAAACAAAATCAAACAATAGGTTTCACGAAATAAAACCAAAATATATAAACTAAACATTATCTCTAAGATCAATGTCACTCAATTCATCTTCAACATCCAATCTCGTAAACTCATCTACTTCCTCCTCATCTTCATCGGTCTCTTCAATATGTGCAATCTCATTTTCATCTCCAACTTTAGTTTTTCTCTTCTTATTGGCATTGGCCCGAGCACCGGCATTGAAACTTAAATTTCTTGGACCTACATTTTTTTAATAAATATGAGATTTAGAATTTGGATAACCGCTATTTAAATAAAAATTGTAAAGAAACATACCTCTCTTTCTTTTAGAGCTTGAAGATCTTTTTTCAACAGTAAAGCTTTCATGTACCTCCATCCATGAAGTATCTTCCGGTAGACAGGGGTCCTCTTTTTCAGTGATCCATTCATCATCCGAATCAATATCGTCTAAACGTATAGGATCATAAGAATCTCCCTGTTCCACTCGTCATTTTTGCCTCACTTCAAGTTGAAGATTATATTTCACAAACACAAGTGCATTTAATCTTTGTTGCTCCAAACGATTCCTTCTTTTAGTATGCACTTGATCAAACGTGCTCCAATTTCTTTCACTACCTGTAGCACTACACGTGAGACTCAAAATTCTCATGGCTATTTTTTGTAACTCCTTACACTATCCACCATAGCTTTCCCACCAAAGCACTATTAAAACATAATGAGCATAAAATTGAATTAGAATATTCATAATTCAATAAATAAGCTATTACTTTATGATTAAAATGTATAATAAACTATGAACAACTAAATCATTGCAAATAATTACCAGGTTGTTCCCTAGTTGCCACAACCATACTCATTCCAAAAAGTCCATGTACATTCTTGAACTTATCAAGTTGTTTATCAATCAAAAGTCATGTCCTTATATCAGGAACCATTCTCTCAATGGTTGTATATAAACCGACAGTAATTTCACCGTTTTCATCTTTGAAGCTCTCAGAATATTGGAACCTTATAAAATAAGAAATAATTGTAAGATTATACATTAGTAATTTAAAAATATAATTAATTTCAAAAACTAAAATGATTACTTACGATGGATTAAGAAAGTAGGCAGCTGCATGGAGGGGCCTCTGTATTTGAACTAGCCAACGAGTATCAATAATATCAAATATCTTCGCGTAACACGATTTCTTACATTTGAAGTTTTGTGCAATTTTATCCTTGGCCTTTCCAATCGCTACATAAATATATGGCATTGCCGGTTTTACGTCACCATCAACAAGCCTCAATAACTTCACAAGTGGACCAGCAACCTTAAGACAATATTGTATACCTCTCCAAAAATCTTGGTTATACATAATTATGTCCCTCACTTTCTTAGCCTCAGTTCTACCAACATAATTACTAGCACCCCATTCATCCGATGCAAAAATGGATATAATAGCACTCTTTTGCTGAAAGATACAATTTAATGTGAGAAATGCGGTTGCAAACCTTGTCACTGCAGGTCTTGCTAATTCCCTCCCATTAGAAAACTTTCTGAACAAAGCAAGAACCCATTGATGCCTGTAAATAAATTTTGTGATCTTTTTTGCATTGAAAATGGTAAGATGGAACACAGGAAGGTTCCCAATGTCTTCAAGAACTAAGTCAATGAGATGGGCGGCACATGGCGACCAAAACAAACATTTTCTCTTATCTTCCAATTTCTTTCCTGCTAATACAAGGTTCGATGCACTATCAGTCACAACTAGTACCACATTTTCTTCCCCAATTTCATCAATCACACTGTCCAATAACTCAAACATCTTTTCACCATCCTTGATTGTATCGCTAGTGTCGATAGATTTTAGAAAAATTGTCCCACTTGGACAATTAACCAAAAAATTGGTAAGCGACCTTGATTTTCCATCGGACGAACCATCACACATCAATGTACATCCCCATTTTTTCCAATCAGTCTTATATTTTTCTAAACCTTCACTTACTTGATCAACTTCTTTTTTCAAGTATGTGACCCTCACCTCATAATAACTAGGAGGCTTCAAACCCCTACCATATTCACCAACTGATTTCAATAGTTGAACAAACAAAGGACTTCTTACCAAATTAAACGGTAAGGCATTCCCATATATACATCTACATATGTCTCTAATCACCGCATCCCTATCTTTCAATGTTACATTCATTGTCTTTTGTTTGAGTATTTTAGAAGACCCTTCATTTTTTTTAGATACAATAGCATTACATGTTCCGATTTCCCTATTTTCTTCTTCGGCTACTTCTTCATTCAAACATTCAAGATCGTCTTTCTTTTTCTTCTTATGATTATCTTCCAAGAACATAACATAAAAATTTCTAACATCTTCCGGAACACTGGACACTCGACCACATCTTTTTTTGTTCCGGCAAGATGATGCTTCATTCTAGAAATGCCACCCCAATTTTGGTGTCCACAATAATTGCATTTTGTTAAATGTCTATTCGAAGGATTAACAAGCACACAATGTTTCCACGTAGCATCTACTTCTTTACCCATAGTAAAGTATCGAATCAAACAAAAAGAAATAACAAAGCCAAAGTAATACCTCAAGGCTCAAGCACAAAACCAAGCTAAAATTGAAGGAATCGGTTAGAATCGCACAAACCCATTTGGTATCGTGTCGGAATCGCACAAATATCGCCCACAATAGCACAAGAACCGCACTTTTTTTTTCTTCCAAAAACCCAAATAAAGTGAGATATTTATCACCTAATCACGATTCTAGGGGTTACTTGAGTTATTAATCAATGATTTTGATAGAGAATTTGTAGAAAACTTGAAAAAGAAATCAATTGTAGAAGCTAGGGTTTGAAAGGGGCAAGAATCGTACAAAGCGATTCAGTTTTCTGCTGCTGTTTTAACTTATAAACAGCAGCAGAATTTTTTTTTTTTAAAAAAAAAAATAGGCCGCGAACTGCTTCGGTCTGGTCAGTACCGATCCGACCCGGTTCAGGTGCAAACCCGGTCAAAAAAAGTATCGCACGTATCGCTTATGACTCGCGATACGTGCGATACCGAATCATATCGTTACGATACAAACCGATACATGAGCAAAAATGATACACTAACCGAGTCGTATCGTTTTGTGACTGTATCGGATCGTATCGCACGTATCGTATCGCGATACGTATGATACTAACTAAACTGTTTTGAAGTCTTAGGCTTCTTAGGCTTTGGAGCATTTGCAGGAGCATGAGGTACTCTGTTATTATTATAATTTTCAGCAGGCATGTTATTGTGATAATCATTATGATGTGAGTATGGCTCATAAGTAGGGTATGATGCATGATAAGCAGGGTAAGCATGCATAAGATGATGAGCAGGGTATGCAGCATAGTAAGATGGAAATTGAGGTGCATGATATAATGGTGGATATGCAGGTTGCACATAATATGATGACTCATTTCCATACCAAGCATTTTCATATTTATAATTCTTATGCTTCTTTGGTTTGCTCTTAGCTTGCTCATTAATAGACGACTTAGTTTTACTAGTCTGATTGGTTTTACTCTTATCAGCAGACTTCTTAGGACTCTGCTGTTTAGTTTTACCTGTCTGTTTTTCAGTTTTAGGCTCTTTGCCCTTTTTAGCCTTAGGAGTTTTATTCTCCTTTTTCTCTTTTTCCTGTGAAGCATGTTTAGAAGTCTGAACATACAAGATAACATTACTATTATCGGCAGATATAAACTTTTCAGTTTTGTTCAATTCTAAACTTTCAGTTACTAAAGGTGTTCTCTGTTCATTAGATGTGTTCGTTGATGCAACAGACGACTTATCATGAGTATATATTATCTTTTCTAATTCCATGATTTTCCCTTTGTGAACTTCACACTCAACTTTCAAAGATTCATTCTCTTGCTCAAGATTTTTATACTCAGCTGATTCTTGTGGTTTTTCAACCTGAAGTTTCAGTGAAGTATTTTGCTCTTTTAACATAGTCATCTCTTCCTTAAGCTTTGCAAATGCAATAGCAATACTTGAGTTATTTAACATCATTTGCTCAAATGAATTAAATAGCTCATTTTCAGCAGGAGTTACCTCATCATCAGATGATTCTGAATCTTTGGCCATTAAACAAAGTAGTGCAAGTTGTTCATCTTCAGTAGAGTTGTCATCAGACGTCTCTGAATCTGAATCAGACGAGTAGGTGGCAGCCATCTTTTCAGCTTCTGCCATTAGCACTTTACTTTTGTTGTATCTTTTCTCCTTTCTGAGTTTCTTTTCTTCCTCAGTGTACTTCTCAGCTTTAGGATATGGGCAGTCCTTGATGAAATGTCCCAATTTCCTGCAATTATAGCACATTAGTTTGGATTTATAATTATGCTTACTATCATGAGAATGTGAGGTAGGGTTAGAAGTAGAAGCATTGTTGTATTTGTTCTTCATTTTTCTTTTGTAGAACTTCTTGAATCCATTCAACAACAGTGCGACGTCACCAGCAGTGTACTCCTTTTTTTTGAGCAGCATGGTCACATCAGATGAGTCCATTTTTTTACTTTTGTTTGCTGATCTTCTTGAATTTTCAGCAGCAACCAGGGCAGCTGTGGGATTAGAAGTTGAGGTTTATTCTATACCCATTCTTGGCAATTTATACTCATATGCCTTGAGTACAGAGAACAGCTCGGTGAGAGAGATCTTCCCCAGATCCCTTGATTCTTCCATGGCTGTAATCTTCATGTTGAATTTGGGAGGTAGCGCCTTCAAGACTTTGACAGTGATCTCTTTATCCGTGAAGGTCTTTCCCAGCTTCAATACTTCATTTAGAGTCCTTGTAAACCTTGTATCCATCTGATCTATGGTTTCTCTAGACTTCATTTTGAAGTTTTCCAACTTTTCAAGAGCTATGCTCAAGTTGTGCTCTTTGATGGCATCATTTCCTTCGCTCATGTCACGAACCTTGTCCCATATTTCTTTTGCAGTTTTG
Source organism: Penstemon davidsonii (assembly GCA_034814905.1). Lineage (NCBI taxonomy): Eukaryota > Viridiplantae > Streptophyta > Magnoliopsida > Lamiales > Plantaginaceae > Penstemon > Penstemon davidsonii. The sequence goes on along the minus strand of JAYDYQ010001482.1, from coordinate 13,809 downwards.
CAATGCTTGACCTTATCAAATCGGTCATTATCTAGGGCTCTGGTCATGATGAAACGGCCAACTTTATCAAGATTGAACTGCTTGACTTCCTCAATTGTCATCTCATTAAGCTCTTTATTTACCACCGTTTCTACATCATCTATGTTGGTCCCAAGTGGTCAGATGAGGTCTAGAGGGGGGGGTGAATAGACCTCTTCAAAAATCTACCTTTTAAAACTTCTAACTTTTCTGTTCAGCAGACTAAGCTGATCGAGAACAGTAAGCAGACTAAGCTGATCTAGCACAAAGCTTTGAACAGCAGAGTTGACCACTCTTCTGATTTCACTCAGCTGATTTTATCAAATCAGAGTTTAAAATAAACTAACTTGCAGCGGATTTATCAAGTGTTTTTCACAAGTAGTTTTCTTTAACCTTGAAATAGTTTTATCCCCAGTTTTAACAAACTCCTTTTAAAACTTTTCAGCAGTTAACCTTTTAAGTGTTTTAAAAACTGTTCTTTCAAATATGCAGAAAATAATGCAAGTTAAAAACACAAAGGATTTTTATAGTGGTTATATGGATGTAAATCCTTTAGTCCACTCTTCCAAGTCACTTAGATCTTGGGTTATACTAAATCACACAGATTACAGTATACAATGCTTACGCCAAACAACAAATGAAATGGCCGTAAGTTCACAATAGGGAATCACAAAGAAACTCCTATCCTCTGAAGTAATATCGCTCACTAAGATTGATATCTACTTCTCACAACACAACCCTAACAAAATCACTCAGATTTTACAAGTATTTTCTGTTTTCTCTCTATTTAGCTTTGTCAACAAATGACTCGGCTGATGAGTGCTCTGTTCTTGAGTTTGAGACTTAGAAGAATTTTGCTTCAGATTTTTGCTCTCAAAGTGTGTTGTCTCTGTGTTGTTCTTCTTCTTCAACTCATGAACTAAGCTATTTATACTAAGGATTTGAAAATCTGCCCGTTGAGAGATCGCCAGTTGTCAAATCCTGGAGTACCGGTCCTTTTCTGCAGAACGGCTGTTGCGACTGAACACTGTACACTCTGCTGTACTTTCTGTCGCTTCGCATTAAATGCGCATTAAATGCACCAAGCTGATACGAGGTTTCTCTTCAATCATTTGTCATAAATACCCTTCCTCTTCAGCATTTATTACTTCAAGTGCATTTATTACCGTTGTAATAACTTCTTATCCACTTCCACTCTGCTGATCGAAGTCACTCGTCTGATGTATACTCGGCTGATACCAAACTTGAACTAATCTAATTTGAGTCGGCTGATAGTTCACCAGTCTGATTACTTCTTCAGCAACAGATCAGTAGTTTTCTGGACCATATTTGACTAGTCTGATGAACTTCTTCCTTAGTCAAATATCTTCTAAGGTTTGTACTAAGCTTCCACTTAGCTGATGACTTTGGAAATCATCAAAACCTCCCTTTACTTCAAAGTCTTCATCTTCATCCAACAATTTCCCCCTTTTTGATGATGACAAAACTTCAGCTAAGTACCTGTACCTAAACTAAAGTTGAGTCCTCAAAAATTTCTGAGATAGAAATAATGTGTTGGAAGATTGAACTTTTATAGATTGATTTGAAAGTTACAGTGCAAGTTACAAGCAAGATAGACCAAAAAAAAAATTACAAGTGAAGAAAGCTGGTTACAAGAGTTCCAACAGATAACCTAGTCTAGTAATCTAGTCTAGTCCTCAGCTTCTTCATCTTCTTCTTCCTCATCAACTTCTTCTTCAACTTCATCACTACTGTCTTCATCTTCACCAGATGTGAAAGCATCAGCAAGACCTTTTAATTTTTCTCTTCTTTCTTCAGCTTCAAATCTTTTTCTGATGTCTTCAATCCTCTTATACTTAACGTCTGGATTAAGCTGTTCTTCAGCAGAGTACTTAGAGGCAGCTAACTCCTTGTCAGTTTTAGCTACATCCTTGGGCTCTACTTTATCATCAGCTCCATCTTCAGCTTCCTTTTCAAGTACTTCATCTTCTTTTGGCTTTCCAGCAGCAGCCCGTTGGTCTCGTACTTGAATAGTTGCAGCAGCATCAACAGCTAACTTAGCTGATTCCTCTTCCCCCTTTTTGTCAGCATCAGCAGGGTTGAGTTGATCAGGAGTTATGTTGACAGCAGCACAAAGCTTCTTGATGTTTGTATCCATGACTCTTTGCTCAGCACAGTGATGATTTAGAGTAGTTTCCATGCGAAGTTGATTAGCTTTTAATTCACCAGAATGGTCATTCAGACAGTCAACATTCAACTGAAGTGTTGACAGTTCAGTTTGTGCTTTGTCAGTGATGTTGGTAACCTCTTGCATTAAAGCAATGTTCTTCTCAGTTTCTGCTTCACTAACTTGTGTCATGACCCTAACAACTCTTGCAATGTCAGCTTCATTCCTTTGAAGAGCAGTGTGGAGATGACCTACATCAGCCTTCACATCTTCAATACTTCTGCTCATATTCAATATGCTCTGAGTTAACATTAAGGAGTTATCTGGTGGTAGAGGAAAATCTTCAATGGCATCCTTGACCATTTTTGCAGTCTCTTCCTGCATTTGCTTAATCATCAGTTTATTTCTTGTCTCCATCTCCTTCAGAGTAGTCTCAATCAGCATCTGGATGGACTCCATCAGTGAGGAATGCAAATCAGCAGTAGGAGCAGAATGTGATGATTCAGCAGGATCCTCTTCTTGTGGAAGTTCAGCAGGTTCTTCCTCCTGTTGAACAGTTGCTTCATGAAGAACAGGACTGTCTTCAGTTTTCCATTCCAAAGCTAAAGGGACTAAGTCCTTGACCATAATAGGCAGCTTCTTTGATGTATCCAAGTTGATTTCTTCAGCCTTCTGGTCTTTCTTTTGTTCTTCACTAGCTGGCTCATCAGCTATGTGAATGATCTCAGTACCATCAGTAGACACAACTGTCTTCTGACGAATCAAGTCAGCTGGTACAAAGGGTGATGTAGTCTGTTTAATGCTCTCAGCTCACAGCTGGTTCCCGTTGATAAGCTTCCTGACCGTCTTCATTCTGCTGGTGGAAGTACTCTGCTGATGATCACTCTGCTGATCACTCGGCTGATGGCTTCTCGGCTGATTCAAGAACGAACATATCTGTCTTGACTCGGCTGATACTACCCATCTGATATCCCACTCGGCTGATTCGGTCACTTAGCTTCCAGACCATGAGATAGGTTTTACTAAGCTGTCCAGTTCTTAGTTGATGACTTCCAAATTAGCCTCCTTGACTATTATACCCTTTTTGTCATCTTCAAAACCTTCTCTAAATTATACCAACAATTTCCCCCTTTTTGATGATGACAAAACCTTCAACTAAGAACACATCTAAGTTTCTGATTTAGTCTTCATACTCTGAGATGGAAATTTATTGATCTGATACAACCTTAAAAAAAAGTACCACTTGACGGTTCTTTTTCCCTTTCTGATCTTCTGTTTAAAGGTTCTTAGTTGCATCCTTTAATCTTCCCCCTTTTTGTCATCAACATCAATACTTAGTTGCATCTTTATCTTCCCCCTTTTTATCAAAAGTGGTCAATGAGGTCTAGAGGGGGGGGGGGGGGGGGGAATAGACCTCTGAAAACTTTAAAACTTTTTCTCTAACTTTCCAAATCAGCAGACTAAGCTGATCGAGATTTGTAAGACTACTAAGCTGATCGCGCACAAAGCTTTGAACAGCAGAGTTGACCACTCATCTGATTTTCACTCAGCTGATTTCAGATGTTAAATCAGAGTTTTTAGAAACTAGTTGGCAGCGGATATTCAAAGTGTTTTTCACCAAGCTGTTCCTCTTTAAGTTTTCTCACTCAAAAGATTTTGTCCCCAGTTTTACAACTCCTTTTAAAATCTTTTGGTTAAATCGTATGTTTGAGTTCTTTTATAAATGTGCAAAGTATAGCGAACAGTAAATCAAACACACAGGATTTTTATAGTGGTTATATGGATAAAAATCCTTTAGTCCACTCTTCCAAGTCACTAAGATCTTGGGTTATACTAGAAAACACAAAGTAATCAAGTATACGATGCTTGCGCTGATCAACAAATGAAAAGCCACAAGTGCGCTGTAAGAAATCACACAGAGATCCTACACTCTGAAGCTAGATCACTCACTTAGACGGATCTACACTCCTCACGCTATTTTCAGTACAGGAATCACTCAGAAAGCCTATACTAGGAAGCTATATCACTCACAAAGATGGATATAAACTCCTCTCTTTTACAGTTGAAAGTCACTCAGACAGACAACTAAGTTCTCTGTTCTTCAACGAAAAGCTTTGTCAACAAATGACTTCGGCTTGTGATCAGATGACTCAACTGATGGATCTTGCTCTTATGATATGATCTTGAGTTGTGCAAGCTCTTTTTAGATCTTCAGTTATGTCTTCTATTTATACTCCCAGATTTTGAATTTCTGCCCGTTGAAGGTTGGCAGAAATCTACAGTCCTCGAGTTCTGGTCCTGACACGCGGAACGGCTCTCTGCAACTGTTGCTCTGTACACTCTGCTGTACGGATGTTTGCTTTATGTCAGTCGCATTTAATGCTCTCAGCTCACAGCTGGTTCCCGTTGATAAGCTTCCTGACCGTCTTCATTCTGCTGGTGGAAGTACTCTGCTGATGATCACTCTGCTGATCACTCGGCTGATGATCACTCTGCTGATCACTCGGCTGATCACATCTAAGTTTCTGATTTAGTCTTCATACTCTGAGATGGAAATTTATTGATCTGATACAACCTTAAAAAAAGTACCACTTGACGGTTCTTTTTCCCTTTCTGATCTTCTGTTTAAAGGTTCTTAGTTGCATCCTTTAACACTTGACGGTTCTTTTTCCCTTTCTGATCTTCTGTTTAAAGGTTCTTAGTTGCATCCTTTAATCTTCCCCCTTTTTGTCATCAACATCAATACTTAGTTGCATCTTTATCTTCCCCCTTTTTCTTCTTTTAATCCCTTTTTCCTTGGTGAAGATTGCAAGCTTAGTATGCTGAAGACAGGCAGGTAAGTACTTGTCTGATCGAGGTAGTCTTCGTTGCTGTTTATCACTCCAGCTAGAAAATTCCCCCTAACTTCAAGAATTTATACCACTTGATACCCCTAAGTTCAAGAGTCTGTAGTCAAGTAGTCTGATGAGAGTCAGTCTTGACATATACTCAGCCGTTGAATTCCAGTAAGCTGTTCTGGGTTAGTCTTCTGATGAGTTCCCCCCTCAACTTATGAATCCAAAATCAACAAACCAATTTCTTTTGTCACATGGTTGACTGATACCACTTGAATAGTTGTATCACTTGTTGTAAACAGTTGATGGTCTCTAATGCCACTTGGTCTCTGAAACCACTTATTAATCCTTGATAATCTTCAACTTTTCAACAAACTTACGTTCCTTGAAATCTCCAAATGTAGAGTCTACCATTTGACTTATACCAATTGTTGATACCACTGATTTGATAACACCTGTTGGTACATGCTTGCTGGTAAGACCACTTGTTGAACTTGATGAAATTTGCAAGGCAGTCAACTCATCTTTATCATCTCACATGAGTTTCACCTACAAACAGATGACTGTTTTTGGTACCCCTTATTTACTGGGTCCAGCAGGGTTAGTACAAACATGTGATGATCTAGTGACTTATGTTTTATCATGATAATACCACTTGTTGTTTTACAACACTTGTTGGTCATAATAGTCATGATTAAAACATAGCTCATAAGCAAGGTAAGATGCATGAAATATGTGATAAGCATGCATTTCGAAATGAGGATGGCAATCAGCATAGTGAACATGATCAGCATGATAATATGAATAAGTATAGAGCATGTTATAGAAATAATTATCATAATGTGATTCAAATTCTTTGCCAGATAATTCATTTTAGCCTCAATATCTTACCTGAGTTATTTAATAACTCTCCTTAGATTCAACAGACTTGATACCACTTTAAATTTACTCCAGTCAGCAGCCTATTTCAGCTTACTCGGCTGATGGGTTTTAGTAGTCTGATTAGTCTTAGGTAGCTTACTAGGTTTTCTAACCTATTGAGCATCAGTAGACTTGTTCTCTTAAGTCTCTGATTTCTTTTTAGAGAATGATGCAATTACTTCTTTTAAGTTCATTTATACATTCAAAACACATTGCATACTCAGCTTTTAGAGTTTCATTCTCATGCTCAAGCTTTTTGGTAGTCAGCTGATTCTTGAGATTTTTCAACCTGAAGTTTCAGTGATCTGATTTGCTCTTTTCAGCAGAGTCATCTCTTCATTAAGCTTGGCAAATGCACAAATAATATTTGAATTTGTAATTTAGCATTTATTCAAACGATTCAAATAGTGCATTTCATTAATCAGTAGAAGTTACCCCAATTTTCAGAATCATTAAATTCTATGGCAGTTAGGCATATTGTCTCAGGTACTTCTTCAAATTCTTTATCAGACGACTGACGGTCTGAATAAGATGTGCAGGAGTTTATTAGCTTTGCTGCATCAGCTAACTTTGATTTGCTCTTACTAAGCTTACGCTCCTTTTTAGCATTCTTCTCCTTTGTAGCAAACTTCTCAGATGATGAGGTTGGATGGTCTTTGATCAAGAGTCCATACTCCTCTTCGTAACTGTCTCTAAGTTTTGCTTTGGAGGAATCCCTGTTTTCCTGAAAATGATCAGAAGAAGATGAAGTAGCATTTTTATATTTTAATTTCATTTTCTTCTTGTAGAACTTCTTAAAATCATTCAACAGCAGGGTAACGTCGTCAGCAGTGTATTCTTTTTCTGAACTCAGCACAGTCTTCTGTTTTGACTTGTCTGCTGATTTTCTTGACTTGTCTGACGCCATTAGAGCAGCAGTAGGGTCTGAACTGGTTGACACTTCTAATCCCAATCTTGGCATATGATACTCATAAGCTTTGAGAGATGAGAACAGTTCGGAAAGAGAAATCTTCTCTAAATCCCTTGATTCTTCCATGGCTGTCACCTTCATGTTGAATTTAGGTGGCAAGGCCTTCAGAACCTTTGTTGTGATCTCCTTGTTCGAAAATTCTTTACCAAACCTTAGAACTTCATTCAGGGCTTTGGTAAATCTGGTATCCATCTGATCAATCGTTTCACCAGACTTCATTTTGAAATTTTCAAACTCCTCAAGAGCCACACTGAGCTTGTGTTCTTTGATAGCGTCGTTTCCTTCGCTTAGCCCGCAGACTTTATCCCACATCTCTTTGGCAGTTTTGAGATGCTTGATTTTCTGGAAATTTTCTTCGTCTACAGCTCTGAACATGATGAACTTCGCCTTTTTATCAAGATTTACCAACATGTTTTCTTTAGGTGTCAGCTCATCCAGCTCTTTGTCAACTATCTGATCTGGTTGACCAGCAACCTTCACAGTCTTCTGGAATCTGAATGGTCCTTTTGTAATACACGTGTGCATATCTTCATTATAAGCAGCAAGGAAGATTTCCATTCTGATTTTCCAATTTTCAAAGTTCATATGGCCAATGTGAGGAACATGGCTTATGGCATCCATTTTTCAAAAAGTTTTTGATTTTCAAAATATGCTCTCTTTTTGAAAAATTTGAAAAACACACTTTGGATCAAGCTCGTTGATCAGGCAGCTGATTCAAGATAAACCACCTACCCTGATGCTACTTGATGGTATCAGGTAAATTACCAGAGCAACCTGAAATACCAGAGCTACCTGCTCTGATACCACTTGTTGGTCCCAAGTGGTCAGATGAGGTCTAGAGGGGGGGGGGGGGGGGGGAATAGACCTCTTCAAAAATCTACCTTTTAAAACTTCTAACTTTTCTGTTCAGCAGACTAAGCTGATCGAGAACAGTAAGCAGACTAAGCTGATCTAGCACAAAGCTTTGAACAGCAGAGTTGACCACTCTTCTGATTTCACTCAGCTGATGGCTTCTCGGCTGATTCAAGAACGAACATATCTGTCTTGACTCGGATGATACTACCCATCTGATATCCCACTCGGCTGATTCGGTCACTTAGCTTCCAGACCATGAGATAGGTTTTACTAAGCTGTCCAGTTCTTAGTTGATGACTTCCAAATTAGCCTCCTTGACTATTATACCCTTTTTGTCATCTTCAAAACCTTCTCTAAATTATACCAACAATCTACTTTGATGGTCTTGGTGATTTTGAAAGGACCTTTAGTTATGCACGTGTACATATTATCGTTATAAGCAGCAAGGAAGATTTCCATGCGGATCTTCCAGTCCTCAAAACTCATACCGCCGATGTGGGAAACATGGCTGATACAATCCATTTTTCAAAAAGTTTTATTTTTCAAAATATGCTCTTTTGAAAACTTTTCAAACCTTTGAAAAACACACTAGGATCAAGCTCGTTGATCAGGCAAATGATTCAAATGAACCACCTGCTCTGATACCACTTGTTGGTCCCAAGTGGTCAGATGAGGTCTAGAGGGGCGCGGAGGGGGGGGGGTGAATAGACCTCTAAAACTTTTGATTTTAAAAATCTCTAACTTTTTCTGTCAGCAGACTAAGCTGATCAAGATTCGTAAGTATACTAAGCTGATCTCACACAAAGCTTTGAACAGCAGAGTTGACCACTCTTCAGATTTTACTTAGCTGATTTTGAGAAAATCAGAGTTTTAATTAACTTACTTGCAGCGGATTTGTCAAGTGTTTTCACAAGTAGTTTTCTTTTAATTTAAAAGATTTTATCCCCAGTTTTTGCAAACTCCTTTTTAAAATCTTTAACAGTTAACTTTAAGTGTTTGAAAGCTTTTGAGAAATATGCAAGTAAAATGCAAACTTAAACACAGTCAATTTTTATAGTGGTTATATGGATGTAAATCCTTTAGTCCACTCTTCCAAGTCACTTAGATCTTGGGTTATACTATAAACACACAGTTTACAATATACAAAGCTTGCGCCAAACAACAAATGAAATGGCCACAAGTGCGCAATAGGAAATCACAAAGAAAACCTATCCTCTGAAGTAATATCACTCACTAAGATGGATATCTACTTCTCACAACACTTCTCTAACAAAATCACTCAGATTTATGTGTATATCTTTTTATCTCTCGCTTCTGCTTTCGTCAACAGATGACTAAGCTGATGAGTGTTATGTTCTTGAGTTTTTGAGACTTGGAAGAATTTTGCTCTCAGTTGTGTTGCTTCGAATGTCTCTAACTCTTGAACCTTGAACTATTTATACTTGAGGTTTGAAAATCTGTCCGTTGAGAGATCGACAGGTGTTCAAAATCCTCGAGTACTGGTCCCTGTTTTCAGAAACGGCTACCTGCGACTATGCACTGTACACTCTGATGTACTTTATGTCAGTTCGCGTTAAATGCACTCTGCTGATACGAGGTTCTCTTCAATCATTTGTCTTTAATACCCTTCCTTTACAGCATTTATTACTTCAGGTGCATTTATTACCGTTGCAATAACTTCTGATCACTTCCACTCTGTTGATTGAATCCACTCGTCTGATGAACACTCTGCTGATCCAAATCGAACTTATCTTATTTGAGTCTGCTGAAAATCCACCAGTCTGATTCCGAATGCAGCAACAGATCAGTAGTCTTCTGGACCATAAATTTGACCCTTCTGATATGTCTTCTTCCTTGGTCAAATAAACTTTAGAGGTTGACTAAGTTTCCAGTACTTAGCTGATGACTTTTGGAAATCATCAAAATCTCCCTTCACTTCTAAGTCTTCATCTTCATCCAACATCAATGATGAGACGGCTATCGAAGTAGCATCCGTTGGGGAGGTGGAAGAAAGTTTTGCCGAATGGCGGCAGAGTAGAGGGGGGGATTATTGGGTGCTTTGAGGAGCGATAAATTGCCAGTATCCTGAATCAAATCCCCGAAACTGATTATGGATTTGTAGCATTTGGATCCCCAGCTCGATGATGATGGTAATGGGGCTAATAATAAAATGAAGACTATTGTTCTTTGATGTTTTCTCGAAAATAAAAGAGACCGTGATTCTTTTAATGGAAATGGGATTGATTTGTGTAGTGGAATATTGGAGACGAAAGACACATGACACAACATTTATAGGATTTAAAATTGTAGTAATTGATTAAAATAAAAGGTACAAGGATTCCATTATGACTCATACTCCGCTCAAGAGTCATGATAAAGTGTGCTTCAATATTTTACTTTAGGCTTTACAAATTGTACATAAGTGTACGATGGTATAAAATGTGGGGTAGATGAGTATGAACCCACAAATTAAGTTGTACACCACTAAATTAACAATAATACCCTCTCATTTAAAAAAAAAACCAAATCCCCTCCACCCCACCATCTTCTCAGGCTGTCGGAACGGCCTGGGATCGCCCGATCTAGGCCGTCGCCGGCCTGGAACTATAGATCGGAGGCCTACGACGGCCTCCGAATTGAAGCCGTCGCAGGCCTCGAAAATTTAATTCCAAGTCGGCGATGGCCTGGGAACTTCTACCCAGGCCGTTGAGGGCCTAGGATCGGCCGTTCCGACGGCCTGGGATAGAGGGAGGAGCGGCGGTGGGGCGGGGCGGGCTGGGTGGCTATAGGGTTTCTTTTTAATTAAATTTTTATTTTATTAAAAAGACATAAATGTTTGTATATTTATATTTAATTATAAAAATTAAAATGTTAATAAATATGTATGTTTTAAAAAAAATTGTTATGTTAAATTTATGAATAAGTTTTAAAAAAAAATTGTTCCAACAAATAAGTTCTTTAATTATTTTTTACATCACACCAATAAATCTTGAGATGATATATTTGTAATATTTTTTCTAAAACATTATTGGCTATTATAAAATTTTATAAACATGTGCAAGTCTTGTAGAAAAATATTTAAATTTAGGAAAGTGTATCTTTTTAAGATAAACATATTCAATTTATATACATAAACATTCAAATTTATTTTTATTATTTTTAATGCTTTTATATTTTACATGACAGAAAATATACATAAACATTCAAGAGATGAGTGATCATGAGCTAAGTGATCATGAGCTGAGTGATCATGAACTGAGTAATCAAGAGATGAGTGATCATGAGCTGAGTGATCAAGAGATGAGTGATCATGAGCTAAGTGATCATGAACTGAGTGATCATGAGCTGAGTGATCATGAGCTGAGTGATCAAGAGACGAGTGATCATGAGCTGAGTGACCAAGAGATGAGTGATCATGAGCTAAGTGATCATGAACTGAGTGATCATGAGTTGAGTGATCAAGAGACGAGTGATCATGAGCTGAGTGATCAAGAGATGAGTGATCATGAGCTAAGTGATCATGATCTGAGTGATCAAGAGCTGAGTGAACAAGAGATGAGTGATCATGAGCTGAGTGAACAAGAGATGAGTGATCATGAGCTGAGTGATCATGAGATGAGTGATGTGATCATGAGGTGACAGCTAAGTATTCCTTTAGCAAAGCCAAATAGAAAATTTGTCGAAATAATGAATGAATCATCAATTTTTTTTTAAATTATCGATATATTTTTCCAATTACGGAGGACATAGTGTTACATATTCATCTAATAGACAATTTGATCGAAATAATGACCGAATCATCAATTTTTTTAATTATCAATATATTTTAGAATTACGGAGGCCTTAGTGTTACATAACAATCTAATAGACAATTTGATCGAAATAATGACCGAATGATCAATTTTTTTTATTTATCGATATATTTTCAAATTAATGTTACATAACCATCTAATAGGCAATTTGATTGAAATAATGACCGAATCATCAAATTTGTTTTAAAATTATCGATATATTTTCAATTTACGGAGGACAAAATGTTACATAACCATCTAATAGACAATTTGATCGAAATAATGACCGAATCATCAATTTTTTTAAAACTATCGATATATTTTTAATTTACGGAGGATATAATATTACATAACCATGTAATAGAAAATTTAATCGAAATAATGACCGAATCATCAAATTTTTCAAAAATTATCGGTATATTTTCAAATTACGGAGGACTTAGTGTTATACAACCATCTAATAGACAATTTGATCGAAATAATGACCGAATCATTAATTTTTTTAAAATTATCGATTTATTTTAAAATTGCGGAGGATTTAGTATTACATAACCATCTAATAGACAATTTGATCGAAATAATGACCATATCATCAATTTTTTTAAAAAAATTATCGATATATTTTCAAATTACGGAGGACTTAGTGTCACATAACCATCTAATAGACATTTTGATCGAATTAATGATCGAATCATCAATTTTTTTTAAAATTATCGATATATTTTCAAATTTATGATCTCATGAAGCAAAGAAAAGCTGAGTGCAAATCAGCTAACAGCTCAGTTCCTACAACAACCGACTTGGGCGTCGGACAGGGACACATGTCAATATCTGATAAGTCTAATCCGAGAAAGATTCAGACAATCACGACAGGCATGCCGAAGCTTATCCCGCCTTAATCAAAATGACTAAACATTTGGATTCTGCCAACATGATTAAAGCAATTAAAAGTAGGACGAACGGCCCCGATTAAATCAGAAATGGCATTCCAGTAAATCAATTGAGGCGGGATAAGCTTCGGCATGCATGTCGTGATTGTATATATCTTTCTCGGATTGGACTTATAAGATATTGACATGTGTCCCTGTCCGACGCCCAAGTCGGCTGTTGTACGAACTGAGCTGTTAGCTGATTTGCACTCAACTGTTATCTGATTTGCACTCAGCTGTTAGCTAATTATCACTAAGCTGTTATCTGATTTGCACTCAGCTTTTCATTGCTTCATGAGATCATAAATTTGAAAATATATCGATAATTTTTAAAAAAATTGATGATCCGGTCATTATTTCGATCAAATTGTCTATTAGATAGTTATGTAATACTAAGTCCTCCGTAATTTGAAAATATATCAATAATTTTAAAAAAATTGATGATTCGGTCATTATTTTGATCAACTCAATAATTTTAAAAAAAATGATGATTCGATCATTATTCCGATCAAATTGTCTATTAGATGGTTATGTAACACTAGGTTCTCCATATTCTAAAATATATCGTTAATTTAAAAAAAATGATGATTCGATCATTATTCCGATCAAATTGTCTATTAGATGGTTATGTAACACTAAGTCCTTCCTAATTTAAAAATATATCGATAATTTTTTGAAAAATTGATGATTTGGTCATTATTTCGATCAAATTGTCTATTAGATGGTTATGTAACACTAAGTCCTCCGTAATTTGAAAATATATCGAATAATTTTTAAAAAGAATTGATTAATCGGTAAATATTCCGATCAAATTGTCTCTTGATGGTTATGTAACACCAAGTCCTCCGTAATTTGAAATTATTTTTTAAAAAAATGATGATTCGGTAATTATTCCGATCAAATTGTCTATTAGATGGTTATGTAACACTAAGTCCTCCGTAATTTGAAAATATATTGATAATTTAAAAAAAATTGATGATTCGATCATTATCAAATTGTCTATTAGATGATTATGTAACACTAAGCTCTCCGTAATTTTAAAATATATCGATATTTTTCAAAAAAATTGATAATTCAGTCATTATTTTGATCAAATTGTCTATTAGATGGTTATGTAACATTATGTCCTCCGTAAATTGAAAATATATCAATATATTTTAGAAATACGGTGATCGAAATAATGACCGAATCATCAATTTTTCCAAAAAATATCGATATATTTTCAAATAACGGAGGACTTAGTGTTACAATATTTCCAATTTTTGACATATGTTTTTTTAATATCAACTCAAGTAATTGCAAAGTAGTTGAAACGAACTTGATT
>JAYDYQ010001481.1:0-74988 GCA_034814905.1 Penstemon davidsonii | reverse complement strand
CAAAAGAGCATGAGGCAAGCCTCAAAGCTACGATTGGTAAATTCCTTCCCGAGGGCTACTCGCTAATCATTCCGACCCCCTCTCAAAGAGTGAATAAGCCCCCAGCAGGATGTCAAGCCTTCTACGCTAAGCAGTTTGACTATGGGTTGCGCATTCCTTTTGCCCCCTTGCTCAAGCAGGTTTTAGATGCATTCAGCCTGGCTCCCGCACAGATCCTTCCCAATTCGATTGGGTACTTGATAGCTTTTAGCATTTTGATGAAGGCCAAGAACCAAGCTGCTAATTTTCGACGCTTCTGGCAATTCTTCAAGATCAGTACCTCCTCCGCCTCGAACGCTGGGTTTGTGTATTTCTCCCAGCGTTCGAATCAGTCGGTCTTATCGACCCTAACTTCCAGCAATTCTCTTGACTGGAAGAGACAGTTCTTTTTCATCAAGGGACCTGAAGTACCAGCCTCTGAGGGAAGCTCGGAGATGGTTCCATACTAATGGCCAGGCGAGCAAGAATGGGTGTACGGGAAACGAGAAGTGTTAGGCCAGCTTGCGAAGGTTGTCCCAGACGATCTGGTTAAAGAGATGCGTTCTGATCTGTATCAGTCGGCTTTCCTGGTCCTAGAGCCCGTTCTTCGGAAAGCTGGTCTCAGCCAAGCTACCTATCGACTAGCAGATGCTGATGATCCTCGATCATTGAGTAAGGATAACAATCTTTCCCGAGTGCCCGTAATAGTAAACTATCCAGAGAATTTTATTACTTATCATTTTTATTTTTTCAGGTACGATGGTGGAGCAATACCGAGCTTCCATAGTTGGTAAAACGGTAGCGTCTACCTCGAGAAAGACGCCCGGTCAGCCGAGGAGACAAGTTAGACCGGAGCTCAGAACTGCCGTCCCTCCTCGGGGAAGCTCGGCCCAGACTGGCCAGGTCGGAAACGAAGAGGAGCCTGAGAATGCTGAGCCGATCCAAATGGTACGACCTCCTCATCAAGCTGGTCCTTCTTCTTCTTCTGGCTTAGGATACAGCATGTTTACCATGAAGAAGCTCAGAGGGACAGAGATTTATAATCGGAGAGCTCGGGAAGATCTCGAGGGACCCCCCGAGGCCAAAAGGAGGACCGGACTGTGGGGTCGACACCGAACGCCCCTTTCTTCCCGTCCTGGTCGAAGTAGGCCTGACATGGTGGATTTCATCGAAGACCAACTTAGAGGTTCCCGAGCAGCAGGTTATCCCGAGAGGGGATCAATTCGAAGCGATCGCACCCCGAACGGCGAGAATGAACATGACAAGGCGATCAAGATTTTCATGGCGGGGAGATTTGCCGAGGACCAGGAGGAGCTTCTTGGCCATTGCGACCTCGACGTACTAGGCCAATTCTCCAAAGCATATCACACGGTAAATCCCTTTACATTTGTTGCAACTGTTTTAAGTTTTGGAGCAAAGTACTAACCACCCTGTTCTTGCAGATCGGGGACTGCTTTCTCACTGAGGTGAATCGTGTGTCGATGTTAGAAGAGGAGTCCGATCGAGTCCATATCGCTTATAGGGACTTACTCAAGGAGGAATCCCAACTGCGCAATCAATTTTCCTCCGTCCAAGCAGAATTGGAGTCCATGAAAGCCAAATATACCCCTGCCGTCGAGGAAAACTTGGTGAAGGTCGTGGAAGAGAAAAGCTTGCTCGAGGAGAAAGTTAGGAAACTTGAAGAGGAGCTTGCGCAGACTAAGGCTGATTCCGAGTTATCTTATCAGCGGGGCAAAGAAGACTCTCGCCTAAGCTCGATAAGAGAATTTTTGGAGTCTCCCGCATTGGATGCCATAGCTCGAAGGAGGGTCGGCGAAATCCTTCAAACTACCTTTTTCAAAGGGGTTCAACAGTTGACCGCAGCAAAGGTTATTCCCGACAAAATGACGGAGTATATAAAGCACATGGATATAATGAAAAATTCTAGCGGGGAAGACTATCGAACCGCGTCCTCGAGCTCGGCCGACTGGGAAAGACACGAGTTCGCTCCGTTTGTGGAAGAGTTCGGAGTTCCGATGCCCAATCCTGACATGATGGATTTGGATACATCCGGCTCGAGCTCGAGTTCAGATGGCTCCGATGAGGAAGATAACCAAGATAGTTCCGGAGATGATCAAGATTCTTCTGATGATGGGGATGATCGAGAAGCCTCTGGAGACAATGACGTTGACATCGAGGATGACTCCGAGAGTGAAGGCAAAGAGGAGTAGTCAAAACCTTAGATTTTATGTAATAGGTTGTAGAACTCTCTTTATATGCATTGTAAATATTTTGATCATCTATAAATCTGCTTTTTCTATTCTTCTCTGAGTCCTCTCATCGATAATTTATTATACTGCTCAACTAGAAAAAAGTCTTTGTGAGGCATAGGGTTCATGAAAAGAACGTCGATATCGAGCATTTTTGCGCGCGTGAATCGCTTAGTAGGCGTAGTATCAAAACAATCGACCTTTTAAAATAGGCACGAAAATCTTGAAATTCGTGACTGTTGGGCTCCCAAAAAGGCAACGTTCCTTTATCTTATAAATAGACGGTAGTTTAAGATTTTTGTCACTGAAATTATAATTCACTCTTCGTCGGAGCTACTCGGTCGATAAGTAAATCGAGCTCTTTTCTCCATTAGAAATATACAGATCATGGAAGGCCTGGTGAACTCCAAGATCGACCCGAGGTTGTTGCTTAAAGTCAAGAAAGAGAAACCTTCCAAGTCGAGAGTCAAAGAACCTAAGTCCTCCTCGGAAGCAGGGAAGATTTCTAAGAACGACCGAGGCAAGCACAAGGTCGATTCTCCTTCGAAGGCGGTCATTGAATCAACTGGTGACCTTGGCAAAACTGTGGCCAAGCAAATATCTGGCTCCGAGAAAGGGCCGGTCATACCAATTCCGGACTCCCCCTCTCAGTCGAAAAATAGCTCCGAGGGTAACAAGAAGGTCAACAGGCCTAATAAGCAAATCACATCTGGTGACTCTGAGCCTGCTCCATATAAAAGACCGCTCGTGGACGATCTGATTCCAACCTCGGCCTTGATTCAAATGACTGGGGAAAAAAGGACAATAGCTGATAGTGTTCTGGCCTTGGAGGCTAATAAGGATGTTGTTGTTGAGCCTCCCAAAAAGAAGGTCAAAATAAATGACCCTCCCGTCGACCAGAAGACAACTCCCTCGTCGGGTGGGAATCCAGAGCCCCAAAGTACTGTCCCCAACGTTGCTCGGACGCTTAGCGCCTTTTTTGAAGAGGTGAAAAGTAAGGCCATGGCCGAGCCAGAAGGGAAAAATGCGAATGAAACGGCGCGATCGAGCACGGATCTGCTTTTTCAAGTAAGTGTTGTGTCCTCTCTCTTCCCCTTCTTTTTTTTTTTTTTACTAAATAGTTTTTTGTCCATTTAAGGTCGGACAACAGTTATTTACCCTTGGTCTGCAAGTCGAGCAAGAAGCCGAACAGCGTGCGAAGGTTATCCTCGAACTGGAGGAAAAGAAGGTTGCATTATCAAGGTCCCTTGAAGAAGCCAGAGCCATCGAGCTGAAATTGGCCTCCGAGACGGAGAAAGCTGTGAAGGAGAAAGAGAGCCAGGTTCACGAGGAGTTGAGCAAGGAGTTGGACAGGCTGAAGTCACTCGTCGAGCAGGAGAAGAAAAGCGCCGAGCAGCGGGAGAAAGAGGCCTATCAAAAAGGTTATGATGCCGGGTATGAGGCCCGCAATGTTGAAGTCCGCAAGCTTCTGTTCGAGAAAAGTGTTTAGAGATTTCTTCTGTTGACTGCTCGATTAAATGTTGTACTTTTAAATTTTTCCTTTTGTACTTGTTTTCCTCGTTGGAATAATAAACTTTTTCTTCCTTCTAATCGATGATGTTTTGTGTTCTGATAAAGTGATTTACTGTATAGACAATTTATACTCGAGTTAAGAGTAAGCAATCAAGTAGCATTCTTAGTCAAAACAATTTATACTCGAGTTAAGAGTAAGCAATCAAGTAGCATTCTTAGTCAAAACAATTTATACTCGAGTTAAGAGTGATCGTTCCAATTTCTTATCGTACAACAACTTATACTCGAGTTAAGAGTGATCATTCGAATGGTATTAGTTGTAGAAACAATATATACTCGAGTTAAGAGTGATCATTCGAATGGTATTAGTTGTAGAAACAATATATACTCGAGTTAAGAGTGATCATTCGAATGGTATTAGTTGTAGAAACAATTTATACTCGAGTTAAGAGTGAACATTCAAGTTGCAGTTTCAGTGTTAAAACAATTTATACTCGAGTTAAGAGTGATCGCTCGAATTCCGAGCATAATTTAAAGATGGAAAGTTTATGTACTGCATATTTGACCAAGTCATAGTATTCCTCTTTTTTCAGCTAAGTTTCAAAGAAAGTCTGTCCAAACAGTACCTCAATCTCGGGAAGTGGAAAGGTCATCCGTGATAAATGAAATAATCTGAGCCGTTGGTTTCGTTGAATACTGGCCGTCGATCAAATCATCCTTTTAGTATAAATATGGCATTTACCCAGTTGAAAATCTTTACCCTTCGCTGTCAAAAATGTTTTATCCGAGGACGAAGCTCGGATCTTTTCCTCTTCCTGATCAAGCCTTTGAAATTCGGCTTCGAACTTATTTCCGATCTCATCATAAAAATACAGTTTCCTTTGGTATGGGTGGAATTGGAAAAAAGGAGCACCTCCTCTATCTGGGGGTCTCCGATCCCTGAAAATGGGATCTCCCCTTGAAATACCAACAAGTGACTGACCCTTGCTTGAGTATTTTGGGCAGGGTTAGCATTGCTGGTTTCGAGGGGTATACCTGAGGGTGGAAAGCAGGTCAGATAATCAAAAGGAAGATCATCCTCAAATCACCAGACCGCAACCGTCATGACCTAACCGCAATATGAACTATCGTTTTCCCAAACACCTGTAGCTGAAAAGATTGAAACATGGAATGCATAAGTTGATCGTCCAACTTAGTGAGGTTGTAGTACACATGTGTGTGTGATGCGTGGATGCAACATAATATACATGAGCATATACAACAGTACAGTAAATAAACACATGCGATAACAATTTAAGCACGTTAAACAAGTAACCAACAGTTGCTGATGCCATCCTTCTCTTACCCTCCAATCCATATTATGACGCCCTCACCGAACACTCCAAGTAAGGAGCTACCTTACTAACTGTGCGCATAGACGTCTAATGCCAGGAGTCTGACTTCACTCCCCAAGTGTAACCTCCACACTTGGTTTGTGAAGCCGGGTCTACGGTGGATCAAGGTAACCCTCCGGCCCTAACCTTCTAGGTTACCCATGATTCCGCACACCAAAATAGGGCCAACAAAATAATTGCAAACAGTACAGTACAATAACAATTCAGTACAATAACAATACAGTACAGTAACAATCCAGTAACAGGAAATCAGCAAACAACTCAATAATAGTCATCAAAACGATTCAATATATGATATCAAGGACTCGTAAGCACATAGGCATTATCATAATAATTCAAGGTGTATAGTTTGTCCTAACAGTCGAGTTTTTCATTGTATCATATGTCGCATGCTCGTTCGTTTAGGGACTAAGTTACAGTTATGACTCGACCTACTAGCACATTAGGACTGACACACAAGTAACACACAACACTCACCTGTGTAGCTTACGATTCCAAGAATATGCGGAAATGTGGCGTCTCCGGTTCCTGTACACGTTTATGCAACGTTCTTAGAATCTAATCATGCTACAAATATTTTTGAATTACTAAAGCAATGCTTTGGTCGAGCACACAATTGAATCGTGGTCGATCCACATCGAAGCCACAATGAAGCTTTGACACTTAAGTCCACTCTAAAGATTCTACGGTTCATTCGAGAAGTGTGGTAAACATAGCCACAAAAAAAGTTAACTTGAACTTAACCGCTCAAAATGAGCTTTAAGGATTTAAGAAGAAAAATTTAAGTTAAGTTATCTCTTCCCAGTAGCTTTATGTTCCTCAGTTATTCAAACAATGATTTGATTTTTAATTTAAAATTGAAGTCTAATGAAATAATTTTTATCTCCAAAAACTAAATGCTACTTGAAATCATCTTTCTCGAAACCCTTATTCAAGATTATTTAAAATGAATATTTTATTTTTTCGGAAAACGTTTACCATTTAAAATTATTTAAAATCGTTTCCGCAAGTATTTAATTTCAAAAAATATATACATATATTTAAATATATTTTATTTTATTTTCAGACTTATTTATTTTCAAAAAAAATAAATTATTACTTTTTCTTTTTCAAAATTAATTATTTTCATGAAAGACTCAATTTATTTAATTTTAGAATCTATAATGTTTATTTATTAATATGGCTCCATAAACAAGTTTATTATTTTTTTAGGGAAGGTATTTATCACCTCTAAAATAAAATCTTTGTACAAAATTTATCATTACTAGCTTCAAAAATATTTTTGTGAAATAAATTTCCTCTTTTTTTTTTTTTTTTGAATTATAATATTTATTATTTTCAGAATAATCTTTTAAAAATAATTATCCAAATTATTTTTATAATTTTTGGAATTTATTTTTCAAATTACTTATGTAGATATATTTTCAGAAATTAAAATTTAAATATGATTACTAAAATGATTTTTGATATTAATAATTTATTAATTTGTCATGTTATTTTATTATTCAAAATATTTATAATAATCTAATATTATTTAGTCAAATAATATATATATATATATATTAATGGATCCATGGCCCGCAAAATAGCAGGCCATGTTTGGGGCTGAAAAAATATACAGCAAGCCCTTAATGGGCCGATTGCATATTATGTAGCAAGCCCAAAGAAGGGCCTGCTGCATAATATGCAGCAAGCTTATGGCTTGCTGTTTGGCAACAGGTCACCGTGACCTGTTGCATAAGCACCAAGCCGGTGGTGGATGGCGGTCGTTCGCCTGCCGGTGGTAGGGGTGGCTCCGACCACCCCTTTTTAAGTTCTAGTCCCCAAAGTTTTCAAATATACATAAATCACCCAATTTTATTTTATTTTATAAAAAAAAAAACATTACTTTCTTGCAATATCATAAACAAGATATTTTTCAATAAATCAAACTAAAGATCAAAAGCACACTTTAATAAACATAATCCAAACCAAATCATCAACTTCTTATCATCAAAAAGAGAGTTCATCCTTTTCTTTTGCAAAATCTCAAAATTCCAAACTTTAAATCCTCTACTAAAATCTAGGAAAAACCCAAAGCTAAGATTCAATTAATTAGAATTAAAAGCTAGGATTTTAGGACTCTTCATTTGTAAAACCATTTTTAAACAACAAAAAGGGAGCTTTGGATAGATCGTTACCTAAATAGAAGAATCAAATAATAGCACCATCTTCTCCTTATATAAACTTGATGGACGGCAACGGGTCTCCGGAGGTTGCATCGGCGATTGGGTGGCGACGGCGATGACCATGGTGGTTGTCGACGACAGTGTTCCGATGGTGGAGGCGGCGGCACGACAGCGGTAGTGGTGGTGGCTATGGTGGCTCCTCCCTCTTTAATCAAGTCTCATTATCATTTCTCTCTCTTCATTTCTCTCATATTTGCTTCAATCCCCAAAAACTTGTGAACCTAGCCCTCAAAAAAAAAAATCTGAAATTCAGATTATATGGGCTAGGGATTGGTCTTGGGAGGGAGAAAATAATCATTTCTCCCTCCAAAAGCTTCTCCAATTGGAGAAGACCTTGGGTAGAGAGTTTTTCTCCACCCAAGGACAGGCCTAGGCAATAGGCATGCAATTTGCTTCCATAGAGAGAAATAATTTATGTGATTGTTGATTTATTTTTGAAATTTTCGGATATAATTGCATTTTACCCCAAAACTTTTGAAAAGTTACAATTTGACCCAACATACAAGAGTTTTGTACACATGAGTCCAAAATAATTATATAATAACCCTAAGACTTTTAAAAGTTATTTTTTCATTTTCTAAGTTATTTCTAGGTACATAATGATACATGAAATACTTAATTCACGCAATTTAGCATAATAAAATATTTTAATTTAATTAAAACATAATAGCACATAAAATTTGGTTAAAAAAATTCATTAAATACAAGTAAAGGGTGCGAGATTTCTGGGGCGTTACAAAGAGCATGAGCGAAGAAGATCACATTACACATCTTGATCGGTGCTTTAAAATTCTAAGGAAATATGGAATGAAACTCAATCCTTTAAAATGTACCTTTGGAGTAAGGTCAGGGAAATTCTTAGGATATCTGGTTCACGAAAGAGGAATCGAAGCAAATCCAGAGAAAATACGTGCTATCACAGAAATGAAGCCGCCAAGGAATATTACACAGGTGCAAAGCCTAGTAGGGAAAATTGTAGCCCTCAACAGGTTCATATCAAGGTCAGCAGATAAAAGCCTACCATTTTTTCAAACTTTGAGAAAAGCCAAAACCTTCGAATGGACCGAGGCTTGTGACCACGCGTTCGATCAACTGAAAGAATACCTGACCTCACCTCCGCTACTCGCCAAACCTACAGAAGGACAGCCTCTATACATATACATCGCTATCTCCGAGGCTGCAGTGAGCTCAGTAATGGTTAAAATTGAGGGCACGGAGCACAAACCAGTCTATTATTTGAGCAAATTATTGCAAGGGGCTGAAAAGAATTATTTGGTGATTGAAAAATTCGCTTTGGCCCTAGTTACGTCGGCACGTAGATTGCGACCCTATTTTCAAACATATAAAATCATTGTTCTTACAAATCAACCTTTGAGACAAATCCTGTCAAAACCTGAAGCCTCGGGAAGATTAATCAAATGGGCTGTAGAGTTGGGACAATATGAGATCGAGTATCAACCACGAACGGCAATCAAAGCTCAAGTACTTGCAGACTTCCTCCTAGAAACTCCAAGTCCGTCGGAGACAAATCCTGAAGTGACGTCTACAAGTGGGGATGACATTATGATCGTCGATAAAGTAGCATGGCTTATGCATGTCGATCGTGCATCAAGCAGAGATGGTGGCGGTGCAGGAATTAATTTCCAAGGACCCAATGGCGAAGATATGAATTATGCCATCACCTTAGATTTCATGGTAACCAACAATGAGGCAGAATACGAGGCTCTAATTGCAGGATTGGAAATGGCATTAGAGGCCGACATCAAGACGTTGAACGTCTTAACGGATTCCGAGCTAATCCAGAGACAGATAAATGGAATGTATGAGGCCAAAGAATACAACATGATAAAGTATCTGGCAAAGGTAAAAGAATTGACTGAAAGATTTGACAAGTTTGAAATTCAAAATATACCCCGAGAAGAAAATCGATGGGCTGATCAGCTATCCAGATTTGCGGGGACAAGGGATGGAAAGTCTAAAAAGAGTGATTACGTGGTTGATCTCGAAAACACCGTCGATCGACCTCGACACTGTTCCCGTTACCGAAATTATGGACATCGACTTGGCCGCAGATAGTTGGATGAGCCCCCTAGTCACCTACCTGGAAGATGGGTCGCTCCCTAGCAATAAGAATGAAGCTAGAAGAATAAATTATCGAGCACCAAAATATGCCATTGAAAAGGGAAAACTCTACAGACGATCCGTCTCTAGAATTCTGCTAAAGTGTGTTCCCGAGCACCAAACCCAGAGCATCCTCAAAAGTATCCATGAGAGAGACTCAGGAATATCTTCCACAGGCCCTCTCATTTGCAAAGTTGGCTCAACCTCAGAGTTGGGAGGAGTAATTACAACCTGCTGAGAATTTTCTTGACCTGAGGTTTGATTTGTTGTATCTCGATCAGAAGGGGGACGCTCGTCCATGGTTTGGTCGACAAGAGGAGGAGCATCTCGAGCCTCCTCATTTGTTGTTTGGTCGACGAGAGGAGGAGAGGTATCTCGAGGCTCCTCGTTCTGGTAAACCTCCAGAATATTAGGATCCACCAGTGGACTACAGATCGGAGCCCGTGAAGGTCCCGTTGAAGAATCCGCAGTTTCCTTCACCAGAGGGGGAATATTCGTTGGTATTTTTGGATTTCCTCCTGAAGAAGACGACACCGGGTCGGATTGAGGCATGGCTTCCCGAGAAGAAGCTTCTCCCTGGAAGGAAGATTGATGTGAACTTTCCGTTCGAGGTTTCTTCTTTGGAGTATCTCGTCGGGGTGGACCCCGTAGAGATCGTTTTGTAGCTCCAGAAAAGAGATTGGAACTCATGATCAGAAAACCAAAAATTCTTATGAATTATCGAACTATGAGCTCCGATCAACAACAAGAAAATTTTATATTGCAAGTGGGGACGCGCGGTAAAACTTCAAAGATTTTACCTTTATATATAGTAAAGGAAATGACAATTATGTCCTCAATCCTTGGCGCGCGCAGTAAAAATTCAAATAAATGATTGAATGGATTATCAATTGCGTACTACGATCATCAAAACGACGAAGAATATTTCATTGAAAATCATATATATCAACGGAGGAATTTTACATCAACTATAATTACAGTTTTGGCGAAATCTACCAAATAAAGTGACAAGAAATCCTAACATCTTGAAAACAACCTAAGATGGGGAGTTGACTTCCTTCGAGGACCATCTTTCCTCATCTCCTTCAGTGTCCTCTTTGTAATCCTTGTCTTCTTCCTCTCCTGCTCGATCATCAGCAACATCCTCTACTAACTCCTAATCGGGTGCGGGCACGGGAAATGGACTCCCGTACTCAGCCACTAAATGAGCTAAAGGATGATCACTATACTCAACAGAAGGCAAGCAATCAGGGGGATATTCTCGGAGTTTTTATCCTTCTGGATATCCATTACATCACGGTATTCATTGCGCCTGTCAGGAATTTGACCTGACTCAATCAATTGATCGACCCCCTTATAAAATGAGCTCAAAAGCAGACCTCCAATTTTTTGATGAATTATGGCAGTAAGTACTGGAGAATCCAGAAACTCTCGAACAACGCTTTCAACATCGAGAGAATGGTGCTAATCTATAACCTTATCTAAATCAGGGGAGTCACCCGTCTTGGTCGCAAGTTGGTTTCGAAGTGTGACAATCTCCGACTCAAGTTTACTAACCACAGTGGCGTGTGCAACCCGTTGCTCATCCATTTCTCGATTCATCTGGTCGACCTGTGCCTGGTATCGACTAGCATCCGTCATCATATTAATAATCTGAGGATTGTCAGTCTCCAAATTTGGATTGGCGCTAGGAACAGGTTGAGTCTGAGCAGAAGCATGAGAATTTTCGACCCGAGCAAGTTGATCTTCAAGCTCCTTAATCCTAGCGGCCAGAATATTGTTGGACTCCTCCAGAAACTTGCACTGATCTCTATGTAATGCCGTATCATACATGGCAGATACCAAAGCATTACCAGACTGTGGCAAGAACATGTTGCCAAAATAAGAAATAAGATAAAGAAGCTGAAATTTGTTGATTGAACAGACAGAGTTTTAGCATGTTACCACTTCATGGGCATGAGCGGCTCTGGCCAATTGGTCAAAAGGATTTTTCTTTCAGGTCCGCTGCACGTCTCTGACAAAAGTAAAAGATAGGAGAAGTCGGATCGACTTATCGATAACATTCTCCTTGTCATCAGTCAACAAGGAATCCCTTTCGGAGTATCCCGCCGCTCGTTTCCCCTGAAGGTGATTCTCGATCATGTCTATCAAAGAAGCCTTATGGCTCGTATCTCCGACATGAGTAAAATACTCACCTTCTTTGTCATAAAGTTGACTTCTCCTTTTGGTATCGGGACCAGTTGGATTCCGTTCTGGCCCAGATTTACAGCCCAAGATGGCAAATTCATCCCTAAGATTCTTAGGTGGAAAACCGCGGCCTGAGCGAGAGCTTGTCGAAGGCTGCTCTGTGGAAGCTTGACCAGTTGGGGGAGGAGCTACTCGAATAGGATCTGCATTCTCGAACGACTCTTCTTCAAGGTCTTCTAAATCCTGATATTGGTCTCTTCTCCTTTTTCTGGATTGCCTCTGCTCAATTGGAATTTTTCCCGACGACTTCTTCGAGTTCGAAAGGACAGTCTTTCCAACCACAGAAAAACGGCAGCTCTCGACCATAGAAGCTACAATATAAGATCGATAAACATTACTAGGCGACAAACTTGTATATCTTTTTCTAAAGATAAGATAATTATTAATAAAATCTTACCTAGGGATCGATCATCCGATGGGATGGGAAAACTCAAAGTGCTCAATCCAGCCTTGCGAAGGAAGATTTCTCCGATCAAATAAGCTGACTGATACTTATTCGATCTCATTTCCTCGATCAAATCAGACGAAAATTGGTCATCTGGAGCCATCTCACCTGTCACTTTCCGCCCGTCGTACACCCAGGACTGGTTATATCCCCAATCATAAGTGATCTCTTCAGATTCTCCGTTCTCGAGGATACGTAAGGTCGGAGCCTTAACAAGAAAGAAGTTTGATTTCCACTCCGTACTGTTGCTCGAAATGGCATTTGGCTAACATAATAATAGCCTCTGTTGGAGGAGGTCGATATGGAAAGTTGGAAAAAATGAAGAAAATTACGAAATGAGGGCTGTAGACCTCGTGCAACCATCAGAACGGAAAATGCCATCATAAAGGCTATGGCATTTGGAACAAGTTGGGTTAAAGAGACAAAGAAAGTCTCTAAAAATTGGCGAAGGATCGGAGAAAGGGGAAAACGCAGCCCATGTTCGAAATGAGACGTATAGAAAGCTCGAAAGTTTGTGGGAGGGGTATTGACTCTCTCTTCGGGGGAAGGAATAATGATTTCAAAATCCGAAGGAAAATAGCGACCATATTCTCTTTTCAAAAGGGGAAGATCTTCTTTCCATCGAGAAGGAAAGAACTCGACAGGAGCGGAAATTTGGGCTTGGGCAGTTTTGGATTTTTTAGATGCCCTGGCCATCATCTCCTCCTCCGGAACGATCTCCACCACCAAACTATCAACCTCTTTTTCTGCATAATCTCTGATTTCTTCAGCTTGAACATCGTCTGCTACTTCCTCTTCAGAAGAAAGGATTTCAGGATTAGAAGTATTAGGTGGTACTTGTTCTCCTTAATTTTGGGTTGATGAATGGGGATTTTGCGAAGTCGAAGCCATTGGTTTTTGAAGTAATGTGCTCGATGAAGTAATAAAATGACAAGATTATCGATTAAAACTTTTACTACAAGAAGATCTAAATATCAGGGGTAAAAAGTAAAAAGATTCCGCTAATTTCGACTATATATATGGGCGGTGAAAAGACGAATCAACCCCTTTGTGTCTCTTCAGCTTCCCGCCAAATTATGAAAAGACTTTATATTTGTCTGACACACGTTACCGAAATAAGTGTCCCTATCAGGATGGTTTAGATGGATATGCACTCTTTTTCCCTTGTTCGGTTTTTATCCCATAAAAGGGTTTTTCCGAACCAGGTTTTTAACGAGGCGTATTTCATGATCAAAGAAAGGACCAAAGTAACACTTATATTTACTTCTACGAGCTTCAGCTACGATTACGCTCGAGAAGTGAGGGAGTACTGATGGGGGCTATTTTACACCTATAATAAAGTACAGCTTTCCGAAGAAGGTCAAGATTGATCCGACCTGTGAAGACCACAAGATCGGCTCGACTCGCCCAAGTATATCTGACCGATCCTGAAGAATTAATGGGCCATGCAGTACTCCTAAGCCGTGAAAGATTCCTAGGCCTAATAGGACTCCAAGTCAAGTTAGGACTAGGCAATTATTATAAATACTAAGTTCTACATTGTATTAGAGATCCAGATTTTAACCTATCAATATATACTACTCTTATTTCGCCTCCTATTGACTGGTTCTTACGTGTTTTATATTGTTCTTGAAATTACGCCATCCTGAGTACTTTAACCAAACCCCTATCATATAATTGTTCCTTTATTAATTTACTGAGATTAACCTAAATACGAATTCAGGCTAAATCAATATTCACCCTGCATATCGAAAAAACGCTTCCTCCTCTTTGCCTCAGGACCGGTAAGATTACGCTCAGACCATGTTTTGCAACCGAGAATTCCAAATTGTCTCCTGGTGGCCATGGGAGGATACCCACGTTCGGGATTAACGCTCGAGGAAGAAGGTCTAGCAGACGGTTGAACGGGAACAAGACGAATACTGCGGATAGGGTCGGCATTTTTGAAAGACTCTTCTTCTATGTCTTCGAGATCGTGGTGTTGATCCCTTCTCCTTTTTCTCGATACTCTTTGCTCTATGGGATTTTTCCCCGAAGATTTCTTGGAGCTAGAGAGAACGGTTTTTTCGACCACAAAGAAGCGGCATTTTCCGACCATGAGGGCTATAGTACAGACGAAGAAATTAGTAGGGAATAAAACAATAAGAAAAGTATAAAGCTGATATCAATAAATGTAGAGGAACTCACCCAAAGAGCGGTCGTCGGCAGGGATTGGAAAATCAAAGGAACTTAATCCGGCCTTACGAAGGAAAATTTCTCCGACTAGGAAGGCCGATTGATACTTGTCCGATCTCATTTCCGCAATCATACTAGAATGAAATAGATCGTCCTAAACCAGTTCTCCAATGACCTTTCGACCACCGTATACCCAAGTGGAATCATAACCCCATACGTGGTCATAGGGCTCGAATATTCCACTCTCAAGTACGCGAGGAGTCGGAGGTCTTACGAAGAAATAATTTGCTTTCCATTCCATACTATTGCTCGAAATAGCATTCTCCAGAACGGCAAAGCCAGGTCATTCACTGACATAATAGTAACCTCTGTTGGAGGAGGTCGAGATGGAAAATCGGAAAAAATGAAAGAAATTGCGAAAGGTAGGTCGAAGACCATCTGCAACCATAAGGACAAAAAAAGTAGTGATGAAAGCGATAGTATTGGGAACGAGTTGGGTTAGAGAGACGATGAAGGTCTCAAGAAGTTGAAGGAGAATTGGAGAAAAGTGATACATGAGCCCATAATCCAGATGAGTGGTATAAAAAGCACGACAATTTTCTGGATGAGTGTTTACCCTCTCCTCAGCCGAAGGGATGATTATCTCGAAATCCGGTGGAAAATAACGACCAGAATCTCTCTGCAGGGCAGGCAAGTCCTGCTCTTTATATCGGGAGGGAAGGAATTCAATGGGGGCAAGACCTGGGGTTGGGTATTTTTTGACTTCTTGAGGTTTTAGCCGCCATCTCGTCTTCAGACACTATTTCGACTATTAGCCCGTCTACCCCTTTTTCTATGTAATTCCTAACCTCTTCAGCAGGAATCCCATCTCCTCCCTCTTCGTTCTCAGAAGAAACACCTTCAGGGTTTTCAATAACATTTGTGATAACTACTTCTTCTTCATCGCGAGGTGGAGAGTTTGGATTGGATGATGAAGATGTCATTTTAAGCAAGAAAGATAGGAAGCTCGGTGAGATTGATATGTGTTGAGAATCTCGATTTAAAATATTACTAATTAGAGCTCAGAGTATTTGTGGTAAAAAGTGAAAATCACCTTATTAAATTCAACTATATATATGAGTAAGGAAATGAAGGTTCGGCCCTTAGTGACGATTCAGTTTCCCGCTAATAAAAACTGTTGAAGAAATCCTGGGACATCTGACACCGCCTCTTAGCAACGTGTCTGCACGTGAATGGATTCAATGGATATGTATTCTTTTTTCCTCGTTCGATTTTTATCCCAAAAAGGGTTATTCAGAACAAGGTTTTTAATGAAGCATACTTCATGGATCTCAATATGCGGAGTCCTAAGAAAGATTTTAATTACTTCTACGAGCAACAACTACAATTACGCTCAAGAAGTGAGGGAGTATGATGAGGGCTATTTTACACATAAGCCTGGATCAGACTCTTCGAGCTTGTCCAGGTCAATCCGATCCGCTCAACAGGTCAAAACTCCTTGGAAGGTCAAAGATCGATCCGACCTGCAAATTCGTATCTTATCGACCTGTTGAAAGTATCCGAATATCTTTTGGGCCATGCGAGTTTCCTAGTCATCTTAGGATACTACTAGGGTTAGGATTGTGATTATTATATATAGCAGATCCTTTATTGTAATAGCGGTTCGACTCTGAAATTCTCCATTGAATAATAAAGATATATTCTTTGCTCTCCATTAATCTAATTGTCTATTTTAACTGTTTCGTACTATTCCTTATCTTGCATCATCCCGAGTGCTTTAACCAAGCCCTATTATTGTTGTTTATTGGATTATCTTATTGATATTACCACACACACGAAATTCGGTAAAATCAAAACGACCCGAACAGAGAAACCCATTATGGAAGCGCATGCCGCATATCGGTGATTGGATGTTTCTCAGGACTTATAATAGTGTTCGATTTAGTCATTAGACTTGAGATGCTAGGGCGAATTTGGTGTGTGGGTGTACCTACTTTGACTTAGGTGCCGATCACGTAGCCTTATCATTGTGTGCCTACTTTGGGTGCGTATAGTCGTGTACGCGAATGGTTACTGTCAATATAGGATCTACCGACTCATCGTAATGGATGAGAGAATTTCCTCTACGTTCTTAGATAATATATTCCGAGAAACCCATGGCCATGGACAATGACGGATTTGGAAAGGGGTATCCAAATTTAGCAGTTACACTGGAATTATTATCCAAAATCGAGATAATTAGAGGTGCCGATCAATTCACACACCCTAGGTTTCGATCGGGAAATTAAGTCGATAGAAGGATCGTATGTACACGGCAGTTATAAGAGGTGAGGTTCACAATATCAATTCACATGAAGTTAGGCCTTATGGGCTTGTGGCTAGATATCGACCATGAGGTGTGGGTACTCTTGAATTAATGGGACATTAATTCTGGAATGTTCAATTAAAAGGGTTTAATTGATCGGAGCAATTAATTGCTCATAATTAAATAACGAAGGGTTCGTGGGCCTGCTACCAATTGATGGTGAACCTAGAGGGTCACACACAAAACAGTTGGAAAGTGACAGTCATATAAGGAAATAATTGATTTAAGGAAGTTAAATCAATAATTGAATTAAAGTGTTAGTTCAATTGGAAGAATAATTAATTAGATGGTCTAAATAATTAAATATTAATTAAAGTGTTAATTAATAATTAAGAGATAAATTAATTAGATTAATTGGGCCTATTTAGTTAAAGTGTTAATTAAATTAAAGTGGAAGACTTGGGCCACTTTAATTAAAGAGCCCATAAGAAGTCTTGGATTGCTTCTGTGAATCAGAAAGAAGACCGGAGATTACCACCACCGAACCTATGGTGTGGTAAATTACAATTTCACCCCCTCTAGTTTTCGATTATTATTTTTTATCAACCTTTTCGCATAGTGAATGTAGAAATCGATTCATGGGCTGATGGGTACCTCGAAAAAATAAATTTTATTCCGCACTTTTGTTGTTCTGACAACCGAGGTATCCCAACAGTGAGGAAGGAATCGAACATTATTGGACATGGTTCGTTCCATGATGAGTTTCGCTGAACTTCCTTTTTCGTCTTGGGGATTAGCCTTCTTAACTGCTTTAAGGATACTAAATTTAGTACCTTCAAACTCAGTGTCTACGACACCACAACAAGAATGGTATGGTAAAGCACCCGTGTACTCGTATCTGCGAGTATGAGGATCTCCTGCCTATGTTATGAACAAGAAAGGAGACAAACTGGATAGTAGATCTAATTTGTGCAAATTTGTGGGGTATCCAAAGAATTCATTGGATACCTGTTCTATGATCCTAAAGAACGAAAGACGGTCATTTCTAGGAACGCCCAGTTCTTAGAGGATGATTTCCTCACCAATAGAAATGGGACAATCGTAGAACTTGATGAAGTCCAAGATTCGGATCCATCCTCACAAACAGTGGGAGTTGATCTTGAACTTACTGAACCAACTACGAAGAAAATGATAAGGAACCTGAAAGTTTTGGTTTCATTCTAGAAAATGATAAGTTGGATGGTTATCCAAGGACTTACGAAGAAGTTGTATTTGACACATACTCGGGTTCGTGACTCGAAGCCATGCAATCCGAAATGGATTCCATGCATTCCAACAAGGTATGGACCTTGGTTGATCCACCTGAGGGAACTATCCCTGTAGGTTGCAAATGGATCTTCAAGCGCAAGCTTGGAATGAATGGAGAGGTTCTAACTCATAAGGCTCGCCTAGTGGCGAAATGTTATTCTCAGAGGCCTGGTATAGACTATGAGGAAAAAAATTCTCCAGTGGTGATGCCGAAATCCATTCGGATACTTTTAGCCATAGCCGCGTGGTATAACTACGAGATATGGCAAATGGATGTAAAAACCGTCTTTCTCAATGGAGATAATGACAAGGAGATCTTTACGCAACAACACGAAGGCTTTGCATCCAAAGGGAGTGAGCATTCAAAGGTCAATTTTTGGCCTCAATGTTGTGGCATAAGCGTTTAACACACATTTCTGAAAGGATAGTGCCCTGCAAGCCAATATATTTAGCTTGTATTAGGACTATCATAAACTTTCTCTAGTATAAATTAATTAATACGTTCGTTTGTTTATAGTATGTAAATCAAACAATGCCCAACCACATCTCTCGCGAATCACTTAAGCAATTGGATGAAATCCTTAGATCACAATAGATGATTTAACCTGATTTCGTCTTAGGTTTAATCTCAGTAAATTATTTAGGATCACGATTTTAAGTGTTAAGGGTTTGGTTAAAATACTCAGGATGGTGCAATTCAAGAACAAGCAAAGTAATATAATAGCGTAAAATAACAATAATATGAACGGCGAACAACTGTAGTATATTTCGTAGGTTAAAATTCTGGATCCTCAATGCAATGTAAGATTCACTATTTATCATATTCCCCCATTCCTAACTGAATTAGGAGTCCTATTTAGTCTAGGAATCCTGCATGGCCTAGGAGTATTCAATGGCCCATTAAATCCCCTGGAACGGACCGCAGGTCGTTCAGAGTAGGTCGACCGGATACGTTTGGGCGGATCGAGTCGATCTTATTGCATTCACAGGTCGGATCGATCCTGAACCTCCTCGAAAAGCTTTATTCCATTATATGTGTAAAATAGCCCTCATCAGTACTCCCTCACTTCTCGAGCGTAATCGTAGCTGGAGCTCGGAGAAGTAGAAGTAGTAGTTACCTTGGTCTTTTCGTCGTTCATGAAATATGTCTCATTAAAAACCTAGTTCGGAAAAACCCTCTTCGGGATAAAAACCGAACGAGGAAAAAAGAGTGCATATCCGTTTGAACCTTCTACGTATAGACATGTATTTTGGTTAACGTGTGTCAGACAATGGCTGGGTCTTTTCATGACTTTGATAGGCGGAAATACGAAGAGACGCGAAGGGTTGAATCCGTCTTTTCACCGCCTATATATATAATCGAAATCTGCGGGATATTTTACTTTTACCCCAGATATTTAAACTTTCCAGCAGTAAAAGCTTAAGTCGATAATCTTATTATTTTCTTGTCTTCTCGAGCGCATTATTTCAAAGGCTATGGCTTCGACCTCGCGAAATCCCCATTCCTCAACTAGGACCATAGAAGAACAAGTACCACCTAATATCCCTAATCCTGATATTCATTCATCTGATGAGGAAAGAGCAGACAATTCTCAAGTGGAGGAGATTAGAGATTATACTAAAAAAGAAGTAGATAGTTTGGTAGTGGAGATTATTCCAGAGGAAGAGATGGTGTCGAAGGCATCCAAGAAATCCAAAACGTCTCAACCTCAAATTTCTGCTCCTGTGGAATTCTTTCCTTCTCGATGGAGAGAAGAGGATCTACCGTCTTTGAAAAAGGAATACGGCCGCTATTTTCCGTCGAATTTTGAGATCATTATTCCTTCTTCCGAGGAGAGAGTCAACACTCCTCCTGCCAACTGTCGAGCTTTCTATACTTCCCATTTTGAGCATGGGCTCCGTTTTCCACTTTCTCCAATTCTTCGTCAATTCCTGGAGACCTTCATTGTCTCACTGACTCAGCTTGTTCCGAACGCCATAGCATTTATTATGGCATTCTCCGTTTTGATGGTTGCGCGAGGTCTGCAACCCTCATTCCGTAATTTTCTTCATTTTTTCCGACTCTCCGTATCGACCTCCTCCAACAGAGGTTATTATTATGTTAGCCAAAGACCTGGCTACGCAGTTCTTGAAAATGCCATTTCGAGCAATAGCACGGAATGGAAATCGAGTTTCTTTTTTGTTAAGGCTCCGACCGTGCATATCCTCGAGAACGGAGAAACCGAGGAGTTTACTCATGACTGGGGATACAACGATGCATCGGTATACGGTGGTCGAAAAGTGATTGGTGAGATGTCCCCAGACGACCAATTTTCAACTATCTTGATTGAGGAGATGAGATCAGATAAATATCAATCAGCTTATTTGATCGGAGAGATTTTCCTTCGAAGGGCTGGATTGAGTTCTCTGGATTTCCCTATCCCGTCGGACGATCGACCTTTATGTAAGATTTCTTGCTAGTAATAAATTTATATAAAGACATATAATCCAGTTGCTCATTTTATTGACTTCATGCTGTAGCTTCAATGGTCGAAAACTGCCGTTTTTCCGTGGTCGGAAAATCTGTTCTTTCGAACTCGAAAAAGTCCTGGGGTAAAGTCCCCATAGAGCAAAAGGAATCTAGAAAAAGGAGAAGGAATCAATTCCAAGACCTGGAGGACATTGAGGAGGAGGAGTCCGAGAATGCTGATCCTATCCGAGTAGCTCCTCCTCTCTCTGGTCTAACTTCTTCAGACACACCGGCTTCAAGCTCTCGTCCAGGTCGCGGTTATCCTCCCAAAACTTTTAGGGAGAAATATGGTATTCTGGGTAGTAAATATTGGCCCGAACGTAATTCTACTGGTCCTGAAGCCAAAAGAAGGACTCAATATTTCGACAAAGAAGGAGAGTACTTCACTCACGTTGGAGACACTAGTCGTCAAGCTTCTTTGGTAGATATGATTGAGAATTGAGAATCATCTCCAAGGAAAACGAGCGGCTGGTTATTCTGAGAAAGATTCCTTGATGTCTGATGATAAGGAGAATGTGGTCGACAAATCCATTCGAGTCCTTCTATCCTCGACCTTTGTTCGAGACGTGGAGAGGACTGTTATGAAGAAACCTCTCGAACAGCTTGCGAGGGCTGCTCATGCTCATGAAGTGGTAATATTCTTTAACTCCTTTTGTTCTTTTAATAATCCTCAATATTCTTCTTGGTCTTTATTTAGACAATTTTTTCTTGCCACAGACCGGTAATGCCTTGGTATCCGTGCTATATGATATGGCATTGCACAGAGATCAGTGTAAATATGTTGAAGAAAGCAACAATATTTTAACTGCCAGGGTTAAGGAGCTCGAAGATCAACTTGCTCAGGTCGGTAACTCTCGAGCTTCTGCTGCCACTTCAACCGATCCTCTCGGTAATCCTAATTTGGAGACCGACAATCTTCATATTATCAATATGATGACGGATTCTAGTCGATACCAGGCGCAGGTCGACCAATTGACTCGAGAACTAGATGAGCAGCGAGTTTCACATGCCACTGTAGTTAGCAAGCTAGAGTCGGAGATTGCCTTACTTCGCTCTCAACTCGCTGCAAAGGAAGACGATTCTTCTGATCTAGAAAAGGTCATCGACGAGCATCAACCTTCCGATATTGAGCCTATTGTTCGAGAGTTTCTTGATTCTCCAGTACATACTGCTATAATCCAACAGAAAATTGGAGATTTACTCTTGAGCTCATTTTTTAAGGGGGTTGACCAACTAATCGAGTCCGGACAGATTCCTGATCGACGCGAGGAATATCGCAAAGTTATGGCCATTGAAAAGGACCGAAGTCTTCAAGACTATCCTCCCGACTGCTTATCCTCTGTTGAGTATAGTAACCACCCTCTGGCCTACTTAGTCGAGGAGTATGGAAACCCATTTCCTGTGCCGACACCTGATTTGGAATTAATAAAGGATATCATGGCGAATGAAGCAGGCGATGAGGAAGGCGACGATGCCGAGGAGGATATCGAAGGAGACCATGTCGACGAAGGGAATAAAGAAGGAGAGGAAAGATCGTCCCCCAAGGAAACCAATTCACCTAGTTAGGATGTTTTTTATGATTTTCTTTTATTTTGTTGTAAAGTTAGATCTTTTAAATCTTCGTAGAACATATAAAATCCCTTGTATGATATATATATGATTTTAACTCTGACATACTTCGTCGCTTTGATGATCATAGTACGTATTTGATGACCCGTTTTTGCCTTATATTTGAATTTTTACTGTGCGCGCCAAGGTCCCAGGACATAATTGTCATTTCCTTAGCTATATATAAAGGTAAATCTTTTGGAGTTTTACCGCGCGTCCCTACTTAGTAATATAAAATATTCTTGTTGTTGATCGGAGCTCTTAGTTCGATATTTCAAAGGAATTCCTGATTTTCTGACCATGAGTTCCAACCTTTTTTCTGGAGCTGCCAAACGATCCCAACGGGGTCTATCTCGTCGAGATACTCCGAGGAAGAAATCCCAAACCGATGGTTCGCATCAATCCTCTTTCCAGGGAGGAGCTTCTTCTCGGGAAAATATTCCTCGATCTGATCCGATATCATCCTCGTCAGGAGGGAATCCAGATATGGTGAAGAATATCCCTTCTCCAACAAGGGAAACTACAAACTCTTCGATGGAAATTTCGAGAGCTCCGATCCGTAGTCCCTTGGTTGATCAAAAAATTCTGGAAGCTTGCCAAACCGAAAGTTCTCGATCTATCTCTCCTCCTCCAGTAAATCAAACCTCAAACGAGGAGTCTAGAATTATTCTTCATCCTCCTGTGGAGCAAATTACGAACGAGGAGTCCAGAGGTGCTACTCCTCCTACAGTTGATCAATCAACAAACGAGGAATCTAGAACTATTTCTCCTCCTCCCGAGGAACAAATAATAAATGAGGAGGCTCGAGCCGCTTCTCCTCTTCCAGATGAACGATCAATAGATGAACATCTCCCCTCGAGCCGTCAAGATGGTCGCGCTCAGGTCGCGGCTACTGCTCCCAATTCTGAGATTGATCCCATACTGCAATTAAGGGGTTTTGTGGAAGACATCCCTGAGTCATTCTTTGCCCCTCCGCACTCTCAGGTCGTTGTTTCGACTTCTCAACATACTCAAGTCGTCTCTCCTGCCCATATTTCTCAAGGTGTGTCGAAAATTGGGTCTGGTCCCAGTTGTTCTGGTTTCAAAAATATCTCTGACGACCCGTCACTTCTAGACGAACTTCCATTCAAGGAGCAGGTCGAAGAGATAACTGAGTTCGATATGAGCCGATCAGGTGGGGTTTCGATTGATGCCTGTATTCCAACCTCCCTTGAGCCTGATGGGGTTTCTTGGAATTTGGGAACGGGTACAATTTTGCCCAAGGAGCTTGAAAAATTGAAGAACCACTCTTCCTTGCAGCTTGTCCAGTCCATTTTCAAACGTTTGGAGATGGTAAGTGTATTTTGTTATTTGTCAAAAGAGATCTAGGTGTTTTTAAGTTTTCTCACCCTTATTTCTCAAAAACAGGCTAAGCATGAAGCTCTTCAGCTCGGGATACAAAATGATGATTCCTACTTTGAACGAGAAGCATCTCTCGAACGTCTAAATACAATTACTGCTGCTCATCAATTGCTGTCGATTGAGGTCGAGCATCTTCGAGCTACTACTGAAAGGCTTACTAAAGAGAAAGAAGAACTTGCTCGAGTAAATAGCAGTTTGGAGTCTGAAGGAGAGCAGCTTGCAATGGAGAGAGAAGATCTTCTTCAATTGAAAAATCTAGAGTTTGATAGAGGTTTTTCTCTTGGATATAAGCAGCGAGCCCAAGAAATGATGACTTATCTTGGTTATCCGACCATTCCTGATCATAATCACGAACAGTAGACAAGGATCTTATCCCTTTCTTTTTTTTTTTTTTTTTTTTTTTTTTGGAGAATATGGAATGTAAAAATACATTTTGTCAGCTGAATAGAGGATCATTTTTTGTTGTTCGATTTCTGCGTCCTTCCGAGTTGCCTGCCAATAAATAACTTCCTTCAATATTTTCGGAAGACGAGGAGTCAATTGGGTAGGTGTGCCGTAACTGTAGGAACGGTTCGTATGCTTTGTCCGTTGATAACTTAATTCCCTGTAGTATAAATTTATTGGAGAAGTAGAAAAACAAAAGAGTGAAATAATATGTCTTCCATAAATATTTCCATTTGGCTTTTATGGTATGTAGACTATGGTGGAGATATCAAATCAAAAAGTTTTTTGGAGAAGCGAGAGCTGGTTAGTTCATTAAAAATGGTGGTGATCCCAGGGGAAGGTAAGCTCTTCCGTCCCTGCATGCTCGGAATATTGCCCCCAATGCATGGAGAACGAACCTGTCTCAATTGTATGACAGCAAAGTTCTTTCCTTCTCAGTGTGCTTTAGCGTGATACTGTGATCGACCTTAGATGCAGCTGGCTTCCTGATAGCCATGTGGCCCGTTTGGAGGTCGTTAATTCACCAGCATCAGCAAATATACGCACTTCTGCATTTTCCTCGCTTATATGCAGTGGTAGTAGTAAGTTAGGACTAGTATTTGGAGTAACTATAATTAGACTCTTAATATAAATGTAGATTTTTCTGACGATATGGCTGTATCCGTGAATGTAACGATCCTCCTAAAGATCTGACTAAAATCAATTATTCTTGTACTTTCAGCTCGATAACAATGATTGATCATATTTCCGCTGCTGAAAACCATCCTAATAATGCTTTAAATCTGGACCGTTGATAGGGTCTCAACGTAACACCATTTGATCTTTTATCCCCTGCCTATAAAAAGGTCACTCCTTTCCTCTCCATTCCTCAGAAGATGAAGTCGTTCAAAATGAATATTTATTGTTATAAGTATCATCGACCACCAAATTTGTCAGTTTATACACCTAGGAGTTCATGACTTGGTATGGGAGGAATTGGAAAGTTGAGATCTCCATCTTAAGTGGTGACGGTCGGGCAAATCTCACAACTGGGGATTAGTTGACCATATACCACGCCGTATGATAGAGGTCCATAGTGGAGGAAAGCAGGATTCTATGCTTATCGAAATCAACTTGTTTCTAACAGGTTGGTGATGTCATGCATGAGACTCCTCTGATCCCTACTATAATTGGCGAAGAAGAAGCATCAACTTCTTCAAGGTGGTCGAGTCATGATAGCGTGCGGCTTTGCTCGCCCGACGACACCTGCCGATCTTATAGAAGAAGCCTGAACTTTAGGTTCTCATCACTGTTCTCAAAGTAGAAAGAAAGATGATCGTTCCGAGGAAGCTCTGAAGCGTTTTGAGACCAAATGCTTTCCTCTGATATTTTGTAGGTGTGATTGCTTAGTGCATTGGTCGATAATTTCCGCTCAGATATGAATTCTTGATATGTAATATTAGTTTTGCTATGATAGTCTTTGTATCGTCTCCATCGATCTAATATACGACTTTTATTTTTACCGACTAAAAAGTGCATTTATCCCGTATTTAATGCTTGTAGTTATGACGATGTAGCGTAAATCCCGATGATAGGTCATTGCCGTTGATTATATGAGAGTTTTACCGTTGGATTTTAACTCATCCTGTCTATAAAAGGAATCTTTTATCTTCCATTTAGTTACCATCAGGAGTAAAATTCTAAACAATGTACTCCCTCTTTGTTCAAAATGGCGGTCGTCCGCCTAATTCGAGAATCCAACTAATCATTCCTTACCTCGACTTGGTATGGGCGGAATCGGAAAATGGAGGCTTCTCAAGAACCATGAAGTCTCCGACCCCTAATAAGGGGATTAGATTGGAATACCGACCATAAATCGATCAACCTATGTAAATAGGTAAAGGTCGGTGTTGTGGGGTTCCGATCTATTAGTTACTTGGTAGGTGGAAAGCTGGTCAGTTCATTAAAATTTTAATGTGTGACCAGGAATGCTAACCACCATCGACCGTCGTAACATTATGATCTCACAAAGCTCTCCCTGATTCCAAAGCTTTGTGGCCGTCATCACGAAACCTAAAGGCGGTCGTCTTCGTCGAGCTTTGGCGTAGTTGGTATCAAGAACGGATATAGCATGTAATAGGATCTGGTGTCGTTAGATCAGGGAGATCTGTTTTGTCTTTCCAAGACATTTTTTGTAATTGTAACAGTTTTAGGGACATAAATAAAATTCTTCTTTTTATCTATTAAATTCCCTTTTTACATATTATGTCGATCAATAATTTCATACCGACCCAATCGGTATTACTCAAAAATTTATCGTACTTAGGTTTTTTACCAAGTTTGGTTTTAACCTTTGTTGATCGTTTCAGTAGATCGATGAGTTTATACCGACCCAATCGGTGTTTACTCAAAGATTTATTATGCTTAGGTTTTATACCAACTGTGGTTTTAACCTTTGTAGATCGTTTCAGTAGATCGATGAGTTTATACCGACCCCATCGGTGTTACTCAAAGATTTATTATACTTAGGTTTTATACCAACTGTGGTTTTAACCTTTGTAGATCGTTTCAGTAGATCGATGAGTTTATACCGACCCAATCGGTGTTACTCAAAGATTTATTAGGTTGTATACCAATTATTGGTTTTAACCTTTGTAGATCGTTACAGTAGATCGATGAGTTTATACCGACCCAATCGGTGTTACTCAAAGATTTATTAGGTTGTATACCAATTATTGGTTTTAACCTTTGTAGATCGTTTTTTGACAAAAGTCTTTTGAACATGTCACATGTGGAAATAAGCAAAAGCTTTTTATTAGAATTGTAGGTAATTTTAATGCATGAAAGGGAAATAACAAAATATTTTATAAAATGGAAAAACTAATTCCTTGCAAATCCTGTCTAAATTCTAAATCTTCTTATCTCGAAGTTAACGACCATAATATCTTCTGAGATTTACTGCATTCCACGTTCGAGGAAGTGGAGTCCCATCCATATGTGCTATCTTATACGATCCCTTTTTTCCGACCGCAATCACCACGTAGGGACCTTCCCAATTTTGTTGAAACTTTCCCACGTGTTTGGAAACTTCAACTTTTTTAAGTACCAAATCACCTTCTTTGAATGATCGTATCCTCACCTTTTGATTGTAGGCTTTTTCCATGCTGGACTTAGCCGCTTCTAAACGCAGACTGGCTTTTTCCCTT
Organism: Penstemon davidsonii; assembly: GCA_034814905.1. Lineage (NCBI taxonomy): Eukaryota > Viridiplantae > Streptophyta > Magnoliopsida > Lamiales > Plantaginaceae > Penstemon > Penstemon davidsonii. Next base: position 47,839 of record JAYDYQ010001481.1, on the reverse strand, counting down.
AAGGTCTCGCTCAAATCGATATCATCTTTTCTCAGTTGATCGTTTGATTCCTCCTCGTAGAGCTCAATTCTGGGGCTGGGGACTAGTGCCTCTACTGGGATGACTGCCTCCGACCCATAGACTAGGCTAAACGGTGTTTCACCCGTTGAGGCTTTTACTGTAGTTCTGTTGGCCCAAATGACGCCTGGCAGTTCGTCCAACCATTTCCCTTTGGCGTCGTCCAGTCTTTTCTCGAGTGATTTGACAATCTCTCGATTTGCCACTTCAGTTTGTCCATTAGCTCTAGGATGTCCGACAGACGTGAAGTTTTGCTGTATTCCAAGCTTCGAGCACCATTCTTGAACTTGTTTTCCGGCAAATTGCGTTCCATTGTCAGAAATCAAAATTCTTGGGATTCCAAAACGACAGACTATATTTTTCCAGAGAAAGTTTATAACTTGGAACTGTGTTATCCGGGCTAAGGCTATGCATTCGATCCACTTGCTGAAATATTCGACAGCGACCAAAACATAACTCTTCTTCGATATGGCCATTGGAAATGGTCCCACAATATCGATTCCCCATTGATCAAAAGGCCAACAGATCGGAATTGGGTGTATCGTCTCAGCTGGTTGGTGTATTATATTTGAATGTACCTGACAGTAATGACAGTGTTTAACGTAGTCTTGTGCGTCGGCGTACATCGTTGGCCAATAGTAACCTGTTCTCAAGCATTTGAGTGTAAGTGCTCGAGCGCCACTGTGATTCCCAGCTTCTCCCTCATGTATGCTTCGAAGGATGCTTTCGGAATTGTGTTCGGGAATACATTTTAGCAGAATTCCTGAGACGGATCTTCTGTAAAGTTTTCCTTCTAACATTGCATATCTTGGTGCTCGATACCTTATCCTCCTGGCTTCATTTTTACAGTTAGGGAGTGAACCGTCTTTCAAATAGGCAATTAATGGAGTCATCCAACTGTCTGCTGCCAGGTCAATTTCCATTACTTCAGCAGCAGGAACATTGTCGAGGTCGATCGCGGGTGTCTTGGAGATCAGCCAGGTGATTACCCTTTTTGATTTACCATCCCTTGTTCCTGTAAATCTAGATAGTTGATCAGGAAATCGATTTTCTTCTCGTGGGATATTTTGGATGTCAAATTATCAAATTTCCCAGTTAATTCTTTTACTTTCTCCAAATATTTTATCATGTTAAACTCTTTTGCTTCGTACATTCCACTAATTTGTCTCTGAATTAGTTCAGAATCTGTCAAGACATTCAAAACTTTCATATTGGCTTGTATAGCCATTTCCAATCCAGCGATCAGAGCTTCATATTCTGCTTCATTATTGGTTACCACGAAGTCTAAAGTGATGGCATAATTCATATCTTCGCCGTTAGGCCCTTGGAAATTAATTCCTGCACCTCCCCCATCTCTGCTTGATGCGCCATCGACATGCATAAGCCATGGTAGGTCATTGACGATCATAATACTGTCATCGCTTGTCGATGTTGTTGCGGAGCTTGTCTCCGACAGACTTGGAGTTTCAAGGAGGAAATCAGCTAGTATCTGAGCTTTGATTGCAGTTCGTGGTCGATATTCGATCTCGTACTGTCCCAATTCTACAGCCCATTTGATTAACCTTCCTGAGGCTTCTGGCTTCGATAAAACTTGCCTCAAAGGTTGATTGGTAAGTACGATGATCTTGTATGTTTGAAAGTATGGCCGCAACCTACGTGCTGACGTTACCAAAGCCAGAGCGAATTTTTCAATTGCAATAATTTACTCAAATAATAAACAGGCTTGTGTTCCGAGCCCTCAATTTTCACCATAACCGAGCTCACTGCAGCCTCGAAAATAGCGATGTATATGTATAAAGGCTGTCCATCCGTAGGTTTGGCGAGCAGGGGAGGCGAGGTCAAATATTCTTTCAGCTGCTCGAATGCATGATCACAATCCTCGGTCCATTCAAAGGTCTTAGCCTTTCTCAAAGTTTGAAAAAATGGTAGACTTTTATCTGCGGACCTGGATATGAATCTATTAAGAGCAACAATCTTCCCGACCAGACTTTGCACCTGAGTAATATTTCTAGGAGGCTTCATTTCAGTAATAGCACGTATCTTCTCCGGATTTGCTTCGATGCCTCTTTCATGGACCAGGTATCCTAAGAATTTCCCAGACCTTACCCCAAATGTACATTTTAATGGGTTGAGCTTCATTCCATATTTCCTCAAGATTTTGAAGCAACGATCAAGGTGTTTAATGTGATCTTCTTCACTCATGCTTTTTACCAGCATGTCATCGACATATACTTCCATTATTTCTCCGATCAACTCTTTAAACATCAGGTTGACCAACCGTTGATAGGTTGCTCCAGCATTTCTTAATCCGAATGGCATCACTATGAAACAATAGACGCCTTGTTCGGTAATGAACGCAGTCTTTTCTTGATCTCTTTCATCCATGAAAATCTGATAGAAACCTTGGAATGCATCCATCATACTAAAGATTGCAAAGCCTGCTGTTGAGTCGACCAATAGGTCGATCCTTGGGAGAGGATAAGGATCTCTTGGACACAATTTATTCAAGTACGACATTACATAGCCATTCAGTAAAGTGTATTTCTCTAATCTGTTTAGATAATAACAACCTTTCGACCTCCGCTTTTATTATTTTGTCCTTGACAGGACCATGATTCCTTTTCTTTTGTCTGACCGGTTTTGCGCTCGGATCTATCTTCAAAGAGTGGGTTATTATTCTTGGGTCGATCCCCACTATGTCCTTCGAGCTCCAGGCGAAAACATCTGCATTTTCCCTTAAGAATTTGATCAACATAATTTCTCCCCGTGGAGACAGTTCAGTTCCGATCCTGGTGATTTTTGTTGGATCATTCTCGATCAACTTGACCTCTTTATGCTCTGGCGCACGTAAGGTCAGATCTATGGGCTCTTTTCCTTTTTTATCGATCCGATCCGTGCTAGGCAACTCAGGCTCATGAGATCTCTCAGTCGAGGATCCTACTGTTTTTCTTTTCGACGGTGTTACGTTCCTTTTTAAAGACAGTGCCGTGTTGTAACAATCCCAAGCCATGCAGTGGTCGTTGACGATTTCGCCGACACCAGAGACTGTAGGAAATTTTATTTTCTGGTGATAGGTTGATACAACTGCTCGAAATTGGTTTAATGCCGGTCTTCCCAAAATGGCATTATAAGCGAAAGGTGCTTCTACCACTAAGAATTTTATCATTTTGACCACTCGATGAGGTTTGTTCCCAAGAGTTACACTCAAATTGATAGTTCCGGCTGGAACTATTTCTGATCCTCCAAATCCTACCAGTGGCGTAGCTACTTTTTGGAGAGTTATTTTTCCCAGGTTCATCTGGTTCAGCACTTCGATGGCTATTATGTTAGCCGAGCTTCCATTGTCGATCAGAATTCTCTTGACATTGAAATCGGTAATTTTCAGTGAGACCACCATGGGAAAATCGGGGTGGTCTTCGTTATTATCCCAATTCAGGTTTCTGGGGACTTCGCTCTCATCGAACTTAATTATGTGTTGGTCGGAGTTTTTCCTCTCGAGCGCCCATACCTCTTTAGGGGTCATAATCCCCTTTTCTAGAGATCGTGCGACCTTTCGTCTGGCATTCCAACTATCCCCCCCCCCCCCCGCTGGTCCACCAGAGATCACATGTATTGTACCATTGACCTGGTCATCATCGATTTCATTTCTTCGGGGAGCATGATTACTGGGAGATCTATCACGAGGACTTCTATTTTCCTCTCTCCTTCTAGGACTTCTTGTCCTTTGTCTTCTCCGATCTGCTCTATCTATGAATTCATTCAATCTACCTTGTTGAATCAATTTTTCGATTTCTTGTTTCAGGTGATAACAGTCCTCGGTCCTATGACCGTGAGCTCGATGGTACCTACAATATAAATCGTAGTTCTTTGCCCCTGGTTTGGCTTGTGTGATTCTTTTTGCTGGGGGGATTAAATTATTTCTTTCCAGTATCACCAGGATGTCTTCTCTTGGGGCATTTAGTTTTGTGAACTCCACATAACTTATTCGATCTCTTATATTCCTTTCTGGAGATCGAGGCCTGAGGTAGACATTGGGTCTTTTCTCAGGGTTATTCCCGTTATGTTCTAATCTATGAAATACGTTACCTCTTCGCGAAAACCGATCGTAATCAATGGCTTTCTGGATTGGGGGTTTTTCAGGTTTTTTGGGTCCCGAAACGGACGCTTTCTTGTTTTTATCTTTGTAAGAGTTCATCTCTTCCTTGGTCATATATTTGGAGGCTAAAGTCATGATTTCAGTAAAGGTTCTAGGCTGTTTCCGACTTAATGCGTTACCAAACTGCCTATTCTTGGTTAGGTCAAACAGTATGGATATAATATAATCAATATTTGGGGAATCGATCTTCAGTAATTCTACATTGAACCTTGCTAACCAAGCTCTTAAAGATTCTCCATCTTGTTGAACTATAGTTCCTAAATAACTCATGGGATGCTTTTGTCTTTTCTGACTAGCAAATTGTTGTTCCAGCTTGTTGCATAATTCTCTAAAACTGAAGATTGAATTGGGCGGTTGTTTTCCGAACCAATCCAGTGCCAACACCTCGAACGTTGTGATCATCAGCTTGGCCGTATACTCTGCTGAATGAGCATACAAGCTCATTATATTTGTAAAACTAAAGATATAGTCGGTCGGATCACTAGTTCCGTCGTATCTGGGGAGCCGAGCAGGTAAAGATCCAGAAGCATGTGCTTCCCTAATTTCTAAGCAGAAAGGGGAACAAGCAGCTATACTATCCTGTATTTCTCTGGAGCGAGGCCAAGGTTGTTGCAAAGTCAAAAGCCTTTGTTCCACTCGTTCCTCGACCATCCTCTCTAACTCTCTTTCAGAGACTCTTCTATTTGTTTGTCGATTGATAACTGGGGGTTCGTCCATATCATCGATCGGTATAACAGTGCGTTCCTTGGATAGGCGAGGTCCAGGTCGAGCATTAGCTCTTGCCTGATTAGTTTTTCGACCAAGGTTCCTTCCTGCTACGTTTGGCGGGGAGATTTGAGATCGTTGATCCGCGTCCGGACTCTCTGCTTGAGTTGACTGGTGGTCATTATTTTCTCGAGGTTCCCTGACATTGTTAACCGCTCTTGAAGGACCAACAGCTGCCCTTACTGGTTTCGCAACTGCCGGAGTCTGTAGAATTTGAGGAAAAAACGAACTTAAAAGTTGAGAAATTTGTAGTATTTTTTCCTGGTCAGCGGAAAGCGGGGGAGCCGGGACGGATCGAATGGGTGAGTTAGGGGCCTGACTCACGCTAGGAGTTCGTTGTCCTCCCTGGTTTTGATTGTTGTTAGCGTTTGCTGCAACATGTTCCTCCACAGGGTCTAAATTTTGGTGATTTGCGGGAGGCTGCGTATTATTAGCGCTGACCCTTTGGGAATTTTCAGGCAGGCTATCCGCAGCACGAGAAGGTCTAGAATTTGTGCTTCTTCCTGCGTTACGCGCGCTCTTCCTTGGATTGGCCATATTCGATCGAGTAATTAACCTAGCCCCACGGTGGGCGCCAACTGATTTAACCAGATTTCGTCTTAGGTTTAATCTCAGTAAATTATTTAGGATCACGATTTTAAGTGTTAAGGGTTTGGTTAAAATACTCAGGATGGTGCAATTCAAGAACAAGCAAAGTAATATAATAGCGTAAAATAACAATAATATGAACGGCGAACAACTGTAGTATATTTCGTAGGTTAAAATTCTGGATCCTCAATACAATGTAAGATTCACTATTTATCATATTCCCCCATTCCTAACTGAATTAGGAGTCCTATTTAGTCTAGGAATCCTGCATGGCCTAGGAGTATTCAATGGCCCATTAAATCCCCTGGAACGGACCGCAGGTCGTTCAGAGTAGGTCGACCGGATACATTTGGGCGGATCGAGTCGATCTTATTGCATTCACAGGTCGGATCGATCCTGAACCTCCTCGAAAAGCTTTATTCCATTATATGTGTAAAATAGCCCTCATCAATAGACTATGTGACGATTCACTTCAATATGAGTGCAATCATGAAACAGTCTCTAAGAACACGTTCCAAGTCATAGATTTCGAACGAGACGGGGTATCGAAGGAATCGCAAAGACTTGTAAGAATATGTATGATTCACATGGAGTGAATTTGTAGCGTTTCATGAGCAAGGCATTTGATGCTAATGCATATAAGTAGGTGGCTCGATAGGGGATCGAACGCATCGAACGATCCAAATAGAGAAACCCATTGTGGAAGCGCATGTCGCATATCGGTGATGGGATGTTTCTCAATACTTATAATAGTGTACAATTTAGTCCTTAGACTTGAGATGCTAGGGTGAATTCGGTGCACGTGTGTACGTACTTTGACTTAGGTGCCGATCACGTAGCCTGATCATTGTGTGCCTACTTTGGGTACTTATAGTCGTGTACGCGGGTGGTTAGTATCAATATAGGATCTACCGGCTCATATAGTGTGTTGAGAGATTTTCTATACGTTCTTAGATAATAGATTCCAAGAAACCCGCGGCCGCGGTTGGTGACGGATTTGGAAAGGGGTTTCCAAATTTAGCCGTCACACTGGAATTATTATCCAGAATTAGAAAGTATAGTAATCGAGATAATTAGAGGTGCCGATCCTTTCACACACCCTAGGTCTCGATCGGGAAATTAGTCAATAGAAGGATGGTACTTATAAGAGGTGAGGTTCACTGAGATCAATTCACCTGAAGTTGGGCCTCATGGGCTTGTGGCTAGACATCGACCATGAGGTGTGGGTACTCATGAATTAATTGTAAGATTAATTCTTGAGTGGTTAATTGAAGGTGTTCAATTAATCGGAGCAATTAATAAGCTCGTAAATTAAATCAAGAAAGTAGTGGGCCCGCGGCCAATTGATGGTGAACCTAGAGGGTCACACACAATACAATTGGACTGCAATAAATCATATAAGGAAAGTTTGATTTAAAGAGTTAAATCAAAATTGGAGAATTAAAGTGTTAATTCTTAAAGGAGAAAAATATTAATTAGAAGTAGTCTAATTAATTAATGGAGAACGATCAATTAGTTAATTGGATTAATTAATTAAATGACTGAATTAATTAAAAGAGTGAATTAATTAAAAGAGTTTATTAAAGAGTCTAATTAATTAAAGAGTTTAATTAATTTAAGGAGACCTAGTTAGGTAAGGAAATAAATATAGAATGAGATTCTACCTTCCTAACAAGATAAATACAAATATAGGTCAAGACTCTTAGTATATAAGGAGTATAAGACTCCACAAAAAAACCCTAGCCTCTGCACACTATGAGTTGCCCCCTCTCCAACAAGAAAATCAGCTGCCACCTCTCTTCTTGCTCTTGAGGTTCGGCCAAACCCTGTAGAATTCTACAGGGTTCAAGAGATTGCTTTTCTCTTTCTTCCAATCTGATTACTTTTGGATTCTAGTTTTGAGCCTATGGATTCAAAGGAGTTGCTTCAATCCAGTTGGTGTGGATACCGCTAGAGGCACAACACTTGGGGTGCTTCTCTCGAACCGAATCCATCAAATCTGAAAGAAGATCGAAGAAAACCACCACCGTTCCTGTGGTGAGGTAAATTCGTTAAAATCCCCTATGGATGTTTTAATTTGTATGAAACCCTTTTCGTATGATTAGATGAATAAAGATCTTGTTTGGGTTGCTTAAAAAAATTTAAAATTTCGCTGCTTTAACGTTTGGACGTTACCAGTAACCCAACAATTTAAACACCACGCTTATAAATGTTAGTGTCACTAGGAATTTCATAATCAATTGATATATCAGATTTTGAAATATGCATAGAGTGTATTAAAGGAAAAATAACTGACAAATGGAAAAGAGGTGCAAAAAGGTGTAATGACGTCTTGGAATGGCCGAACATATTTTATTACATTCATAGATTAATATTCACGCTATGGTTATTTGTACCTAAGACATGAGAAGTCACAAGCTTTGGGTATGTTCAAAATCTTTAAAGCCGAAGTTGAGCTAGCTCCAATTAGGCAAGATTAATGCTGTAAAATATGACCGTAGTGGTGAATACTACGGCATAAACGACGGATCTGGTGAACAATGTTCAGGGCCTTTTTCAAGGTACCTAGCCGAAGGCGGGATCGTTCCTCAATATACCATGCAAGGAACGGAAAGTAAGAATGGTGTGCCTGAGAGACGAAATCGAACCCTTATGGATATGGTAAGAAGTATGATTAGTCACTCTTCTTTACCAGAATCATTATGGGGTAAGGCATTAAAGATTGCAGTTTATATATTCAACAGAGTACCAAGTAAAATGGTTGAAAAGCCCCATGATGAATTATGGACAAACAAAAGGAAAAGTTGGATTCAAGAACGGTCAGTTGTTTCTTCGTGAGTTATTTTGAGAGGTCAAGAGGGTTCAAGTTTTATAATCCCTCAAACATGTCATTTTTAAAACTGGGAATGCCAAGTTTATTGAGGATAGTGGGAGCACTAATTCGATGGACATAGAAAAGCCAAAATATTCCTAACACTTCTACTACAGTTGCAACTGATGGTGATCAGGTAACCATTCCTGACATTGTTTGTATTGCGAATTAAAGAAGTCCATTTATAGCTTAAAGCATGCTTCCCGACAACTGTATTGAAAATTTGATCAGGTGATCTCTTGTTTCGAATTCAAAGAGAACATAGTTGATCAATACATACTACTGGCAATCAATGATAAGGACTTCTTCCATAACACCAAGAAATTTTTGTTTTAAGAATTTTGAAATGAAAGATCTTGGTGATACATCTTTTGTGTTAAGTATACAGATCCATCGGGATCATTCTCGATGTATACTTGGTCTATCATAAAAGACTTACATTGAAAAGGTACTCGATAGGTATGATATGCAACATTGTGCACCAGGTGATACACTAGTGGCAAACGGTGATAAATTTAGTTTGCACCAATGCCCTAAAGTTGAATTTGAGAAGAAGGAAATGGAAAAATTCCTTACACTTTTGCGGTAGGGAGTCACATGTATGCTTAGGTATGTACGCATTTCGATACTGTGTACATAATAAGGATGACATATATTTGAGTAGCTTGAATATGTATCACTAGATAGCAGTGATACATGGGTCTTTGGTTACTTACGAAGGACTAAAGATTATAAGCTCAAATATCGGAGATAAGTATCACTCAGTGATTATAAGGTACTTCGATTCAGATTATGCCGGTAGATCTGTTAAGTCATGCATTTAATGATTTGCCTAAATGAAGATCATTGACTGGCTGAATAACAGATATGCATGTGGTGATATGTACGTGACAATTATCAAGACTTATTCATGTAGATAGTAAGTCAGCCCAAAGGAAGGCTACTATCTGACCAAACTTATTATCAGTATTTGATCACTATGCGGAAAGTACCACTTGCAATTGATATATATGTCCAAAGACAAAACTATCAATGATGTTATAGGTGTCCTTGGAGTTGTTGTCAAATAAATATGTTTCTAGAGCATATCAGTACAAACTCTGTGATACAAATCTGCTCGCAAAGGGTTTACACTCAAGGTGTTTCATGAGCATGTAGCTCGTATGAATGTTTATCTATTGGGCGATGTACCACACTATTGGGAGTTTGTATATGAATATATTTTGTGTACACAATTTTAAAATTTGGCATAATAAAGTACACAATATTTTTAATGATTTTGTATGTAGTAATGTTTGATAATATTTTGTTTTATGCTTTTACAACTCTGAAACAATTGTGGTGACTTACTAATGTTGCTTAGCATCTAGTACTTCTAAGTTTGACAAACAAGACTCTCTTGAGTCATAAAGAGGGTCAGATGAAAATAGAAATGTCTAGATCACCATACATGTAATTTTCATGCTACACATACATATTTGATATTTGTCGTTGGTTGAGTTAATATCATGATCAGTGATAGGTCTCATTACATATAAATAGTAATGACGACCTCTTTGGTCTTTTATTAATAAAACTGGTGGACAAGATTTTTTGTAGCATTTATGATATTAAATAGAACTTTCGAGCTCAATATAGTTATTGTCATATGTTATCTACAGTAAACACATGTATCCCAAGTTGGAGATTGTTAGCAATTTCCTAGTTTGTGGGCTAACATTTGTTAATTACTAACATATGGGTCAACTATTTAATTAAGGCCCAAAACCGAACTTAAGTGATCTGATAGAATTTAAAAGGGTTTCAGAAATATTATTTATATACTATTAATATGGATTTAAAGTGTAGATGTCCAATAGTGTAATATGTAGTTATTGATAGGTCAGTTACAAATTGGACAATTAGGATAAAATTGTTGTGGTCCCTCATAAAGTGACTATAAAACAACTACATCATAATTTCTCTAACCCATCTGGAGAAATAGAACATATGCTAAGCCATCTTCTTAGAAGACTAACAATTTTGTCTCTTGGTGATCTTCCACCCATGACTACAATGGATTCAGGTCAGATTTATTCTCAATCTTAAGTTCTATATATCAATCAATAGCATTTGATCCTCACATAGATATTATGTTTATGTTATTCTTGATGCTATACTTTATTTCGGTGATTTTGAGTACTAATGATGAATATCTATTATTATTTGGTTAAATTTCTACATTAGGCCATCTCCAGCCGAAGGGAGGAGACAAGCAAGAGGGGGGTCGTCGGCTGGAGATGGAAATTTTTCGAAGGGCAAGGTGGGGTGGAAGGGCAATGGGTTTTTTGGGGGGGGGGGGGGGGGGGGAAGGAGGCAGGAAGGCATGGTCTAGACGCGTCATTGCGCTGCAGCCACCCTTTATTTTTATTTTTTCTAATTTTAATTTTTAAAAGTAAATTAAATGTGTGTAAATAAAATTAAATTATATTAATTATACATATATGGGTGTAAAAAAATTAACTGGTCACTTTTTTAAAAAAAAATAAAACATATTCGTAAAACTTGTGTAAAAAAAATGGTAAATTTTATATAACTGGTCACTTTTTTTTAAAAAAATAAATTAAAATATATATGTGTGTGTGTAAAAAAATTGGATGTATTTTGATAAACTACGACTTAGTTTTATAAAACTATGACTTAATTAAACTTATTATTAATATTGCAACTTAATTTAAAAATACAATTTAAAATCAATTAAACATCTTAACAAATACAATTACAAAGAAACACTTAATTCGAAAATGGCCCGTGTGTTGCCCACAAGTGTTTGACTAAATCTTTTTTAAATCGACTATTTCTTTATTTTTAATGTTGCCACGACGCATTATATATGATTCCAAGTCAACGTTGCATCATATAAAAAATAAGACTTACTTAGACTTATTATTATTATTATTATTATTATTATTATTATTGTGGTTGTTGTTATTGTTACTATTATTATTATTATTATTATTATTATTATTAAGTGAGAATGGAGAAAGTTTTGCTTGCCTCCCCATCGGCTGGAGATGGTCTAAATGTATTGGATTATTGATTCTGTTGGAGATGGCAGACTAGGTAAGACAGACAAAAAGGCAGGCAAATAGGAAGGCAAACAGACAAGAGGGGACAGTTGCGTGCTTCAACTGGAATGGCCTTACAAACTCTAAACTTCATCTTCATTCTAAAAAAAAAAGATAATAGCCAGTGCAAAGTGCAAACCCACCCGGCCATTATTAAAGATATCAGTGCTATAGGCAAAACGTGACCTAAAAGATCTTGTTACTACCAAAATAAAATTATAACACACTGGATAACCATTTTCTGCCTCATCTCGGTTATATTAATAAATTATAGACAAAATTCCATTATTACTTTTTGCCTGGATACATGAAGCAAAACTAAAATCTACATTTATTTGACTTATAGAACCAGGCCGGTTCTAAAATTATGAACCAAAAATTGATAAAAACACGCGGTTAAGTATTAAAAAGCTACCACACTGGACAAGGCCATGTGACGTACTTGTGGAAAACTAGAAAAAATTGTTGAATTGCTTGCAAATAATATCTTATGGATCTCTAAAATAAGTCTGCTATATTTTCTTGGTGTTTAGTAGGACCACTAGGTTTGACTTTAATTAAAAACATAAAAAAACCTTATATACATGCAATTTGATTAGATATAATGCATACATTATCATTAATATTAATGAGGATTGAGGAGTAGTTTATTTTATAGTATGGGCTTGTTGCCTATTTAAGAAAGATAACGCTTTGGAGATTGTTTCACCTTAAACTTGTATTCATCGTGCAAGCCTCATTTCCATGTTAATTAACATTTCTCATAGTTAATAGTTAGAGTAATAACTACGACCATAATTGTATCTACTGATGACAAAACAAATAGCATTATGAATAGGGGTCTAAACGACACACTGTTCAAGCTTGGTTTGAATTTTATCGATCTTCAAATTTTGTGTATGAGCTTGGCTTGATTTCTTAAGTAATCGAGCTCAAGCTTTTATCGAACGAACCCGAGCCTAGTTTCGAGTAGCTTTGTAATTTACATATATTTTTTGTTGTTATAAATTAGAGAAGGTTTTGAAGATGACAAAAAGGCCATAATGGTTTTGAAGATCAAAAGGTTAAGTCATCAACTAAGAACGGCTTAGTGAAACCTATTTCAAGGTCTTGAAGCCAAGTAACCGAATCAGCCGAGTGGGATATCAGATTTGTTATCATTAGCCGAGTCAAGATAGATGTGTTCATTCTTGAACCAGCCGAGTAACCATCAGCCGAGTGATCATCAGGAGAGTGGTCATCAGCCGAGCATTCCCATCAGTGAAGTGAAGTCGGTGAAGTAAGCTTATCAACGGTAACCAGTTGAGTGCATTAGATGCGACTGGACATAAAGTGAATATCCGTACATCAGAGTGTACAGAAGACAGTCTGCAAAAGCAAAAGCTGCCGTCAGAGAATAAGACCGTTGCTCAGGATTAAAGAGTAATTTCGCCTTCCTTCAATGGGCAGAAATTCAAATACGGGAGTATAAATAGAAGACTGACTGAAGATCTGAAGAGAGACTTGCAAAATTCAAGATCACATCTATAGAGCAAGATCCATCAGTTGAGTCGTCTGATCACAAGCCTAGTCATCTGTTGACGAAGCTTTTCGTTGAAGAACAGAGAACTCACGTTGTCTGTCTGAGTGACTTTCAACTTAAAAGAGAGACGAGTGTATATCCATCTGTGTGAAGTGATATAGCTTCTTAGTGTAGGTTTTCTTTGTGACCTCCTATACTGAAAATAGCGTGAGGAGTGTAGATCCGTCTAAGTGAGTGGTCTAGCTTCGGAGAGTAGGATTTCTGTGTGATTTCTTACTGCGCACTTGTGGCCATTTCATTTGTTGTCTGTCGCAAGCATTGTATATTGTAATATGTGTGATTATTGTATAACCCAAGATCTTAGTAACTTGGAAGAGTAGACTAAAGGATTTTCATCCATATAACCACTATAAAAATTATGTGTGTTTAATTTACTGCTTTACTTTGCATATTTTCAAAAGAACTCAAACATACGAACTGAACCAAAAGATCTTAAAAGGAGTTGTAAAAACTGGGGATAAAATCTTTTGTGTGAGAAAACTTAAAGAGGAACAGATTGGTTGAAAAACACTTGACAAATCCGCTGCCAACTAGTTTCTAAAACTCTGATATTTCATCTGAATCAGCTGAGTGAAATCAGATGAGTGGTCAACTCTGCTGCTCAAAGCTTTGTGCGCGAACAGCTTAGTAGTCTTACGAATTCTCGATCAGCTTAGTCTGCTGATTTGAAAAGTTAGAGAAAAAGTTTTTAAAGTTTCAGAGGTCTATTCACCCCCTCCCCTCTAGACCTCATTGACCACTTTTGGGACCAACAAGTGGTATCAGAGCAGATTGGTTCATCTGATCCTCTGCCTGATCAAACGAACTTGATCCTTAGTGTGTTTATCAAATTTTTCAAAAAGAGAGCATATTTTGAAAATCAAAAACTTTTTGAAAAATGGATGTCATAAGCCATGTTCCTCACATTGGCCATATGGACTTTGAAAGCTGGAAAATCCAAATGGAAATCCTTCTTGCTGCCTACGACGACAACATGTTTACATGTATTACAAAAGGACCATTCAGATTCCAGAAGACTGTGAAGGTTGCTGACCAACCAGATCAGATAGTTGACAAAGAGCTGGATGAGCTGACACCAAAAGAAGTCAAGTTAGTTAATCTTGATAAAAAGGCAAAGTTCATCATGTTCAAAGCTGTAGACGAAGACAGATTCCAGAAGATCAAGCATTTCAAAACTGTCAAAGAGATGTGGGATAAAGTCTGCGAGCTAATCGAAGGAAACGACGCTATCAAAGAATACAAGCTCAATGTGGCTCTTGAGGAGTTTGAAAATTTCAAGATGAAGTCTGGTGAAACGATTGATCAGATGGATATCAGATTTACCAAAGCTCTGAATGAAGTTCTAAGGTTTGGTAAATAATTTTCAAACAAGGAGATCACAGCAAAGGTTCTCAAGGCCTTGCCACCCAAATTCAACATGAAGGTGACAGCCATGGAAGAATCAAGGGATTTAGAGAAGATTTCTCTTTCCGAACTGTTCTGCTCCCTCAAAGCATATGAGTATTAAATGCCAAGAAAGAGATTAGAAGTGTCAACCAGTTCAGACCCTACTGCTGCACTTATCGCGTCAGACAAATCCAGAAAATCAGCAGACAAGTCAAAAGAGATGACTCTGCTGAATTCAGAAGAAGAGTACACTGCTGACGACGTTACCCGCCTTCTGAAAGAATTCAAGAAGATGTATAAAAGGAAAATGAAATTAAAATATAAAAATACTATTTTATCTTCTTCTGGTCATTTTCAGGAAAACAGGGAATCCTCAAAAGCAAAACTTAGAGACAACAACGAAGAGGAGTATGGACTCTTGATCAAAGACCATCCACACTCATCATCTGAGAAGTTTGTTGAAAAGGAAAAGCGTGCCAAAAAGGAGCGTAAGCTTAGTAAGAGCAAAACAAAGTTAGCTGATGCAGCAAAGCTAATAAACTCCTGCACATTTTATTCAGACCGTCAGTCGTCTGATAAAGAACTTGAAGAAGTACCTGAGACCCTATGCTTAATTGCCATAGAATTTGATGATTCTAAAAACTGAGGTAACTTCTACCAATTAAATGAAATGCACTATTTGAATCGTTTGAATAAATACTGAATTACAAATTCAAATATTGTTTGTGCATTTGCCAAGCTTAATGAAGAGATGACTCTGCCGAAAAGAGCAAATCAGATCACTGAAACTTCAGGTTGAAAAACCTCAAGAGTCAGTTGACTACAAAAAGCTTGAGCATGAGAATGAAACTCTAAAAGCTGAGTATGCAATTAGTATTGAAAGTATAAATGAACTTAAAAGAAGAAATTGCATCATTCTCTAAATAAAAGAAATCAGAGGCTTAAAAGAAGAAGTCTACTGATGCTCAATAGGTTAGAAAACCTAGTAAGTTACCTAAGACTAATCAGACTACTAAAACCCATCAGCCGAGTAAGCTGAAATAGGCTGCTGATAGGAGTAAAATTAAAATGTCAAAGTCTGTTGAATCTAAGGAGAGTTATTAAATAACTCAGGTAGGAAATTGAGGCAAAAATGAATTATCTGGCATGAATTTGAATCACATTATGATAATTGCTATTATGACATGCACTATGCTTATTCATATTAACATGTTGATCATGTTCACTGTGCTGATTACCATCCTCATTTCAAAATGCATGCTTATCACGTATTTCATGCATCTTACCTTGCTTATGAGCATTGTTTTAATCATGACCAACAAGTGGTATTATCATGATAAAACATGAGTCACTAGATCATCACAGGTTTATACTAACCCTGATGGACCCAATGAATAAGGGGTACCAAAAACAGTCATCTGTCTTGTAGGTGAAGCACATGTGAGATGACAAAGATGAGTTGACTGTCTTGCAAATTTCACCGAAGTTCAACAAGTGGTCTCACCAACAAGCATATACCAACTAGTGTTATCAAATAAGTGGTATCAACAATTGGTATAATTCAAGTGATAGACTCTACATTTGAAGATTTCAAGGAACGCAAGATTGTTGAAAAGTTGAAGATTATCAAAGGATAACAAGTGGTATCAGAGACCAACAACTGATCGCAATAAGCAGTATCACCAGCAAGTGTGGTATCAGTCAACCATGTGACAAAAGTGTTTCAGCTCTCAAGAGTTGAAATCGGGTTTGTTGATTTTGGATTCATAAGCTGAGGGGGAACACATCAGAAGATCAACCTCAAAACAGCTTACTGGAATTCAACGGCTGAGTGTCTTTGAAGAGTATCTCTCATCAGACTACTTGACCACGGATTCTTAAACTCAGGGGGAACGTGTACGACGAGCAGTACTCCTGAATAAAGATGAAGTTTTCAATAAGTCAAAATGAAGCTATCAGAAGACTGCTTCTCATCAGCCGACTGGAACTCAATAGCCAAGTGATATTCAAGAATGTACCACACCAAGTGGTATCATCAAGTGTTATCACATCAACAAGTGGTATCAGCTGACTAATCTGATTTACATTCATACAAGTAGTATCAAACTACAAGTGGAATCAGACCACAAATGGTATCAAATGGTATTAATTCTTGAAATTAGGGGGAATTTTCTAGCTGGAGTGATAAACAGCAACGAAGACTACCTCGATCAGCCAAGTAGTTACCTACCTGTCTTCAACATACTAAGTTTGCAATCCTATAAAGAGAAAAAGGGAAAGAAGAGATGCAACTCAAGTATTGGTGTTGATGACAAAAAGGTGGAAGATAAAGGATGCAACTAAGAACCTTTTAAGCAGAAGATCAGAAAGGGGAAAAGAACCAAGTATTGGTATTTTTTTGAAAGTTGTATCAGATCAATAAATTTCCATCTCAAGGTATGAAGACTAAATCTGAAGACTTAGAAGACGTTCTTAGTTGAAGGTTTTGTCATCATCAAAAAGGGAGAAATTGTTGGTATAAATTAGAGAATGTTTTGAAGATGACAAAAAGGCCATAATGGTTTTGAAGATCAAAAGGTTAAGTCATCAACTAAGAACAGCTTAGTGAAACCTATCTCAAGGTCTTGAAGCGAAGTAACCGAATCAGCCGAGTGGGATATCAGATTGGTTATCATCAGCCGAGTCAAGATAGATGTGTTCATTCTTGAACCAGCCGAGTAACCATCAGCCGAGTGATCATCAGGAGAGTGGTCATCAGCCGAGCATTCCCATCAGTGAAGTGAAGTCGGTGAAGTAAGCTTATCAACGGTAACCAGCTGAGTGCATTAAATGCGACTGGACATAAAATGAATATCCGTACAGCAGAGTGTACAGAAGACTGTCTGCAAAAGCAAAAGCTGCCGTCAGAGAATAAGACCGTTGCTCAGGATTAAAGAGTAATTTCGCCTTCCTTCAACGGGCAGAAATTCAAATCCGGGAGTATAAATAGAAGACTGACTGAAGATCTGAAGAGAGACTTGCAAAATTCAAGATCACATCTATAGAGCAAGATCCATCAGTTGAGTCGTCTGATCACAAGCCTAGTCATCTGTTGACGAAGCTTTTCGTTGAAGAACAGAGAACTCACGTTGTCTGTCTGAGTGACTTTCAACTGAAAAGAGAGAGGAGTGTATATCCATCTGTGTGAAGTGATATAGCTTCTTAGTGTAGGTTTTCTTTGTGACCTCATATACTGAAAATAGCGTGAGGAGTGTAGATCCGTCTAAGTGAGTGGTCTAGCTTCGGAGAGTAGGATTTCTGTGTGATTTCTTACTGCGCACTTGTGGCCATTTCATTTGTTGTCTGGCGCAAGCATTGTATATTGTAATCTGTGTGATTATAGTATAACCCAAGATCTTAGTGACTTGGAAGAGTGGACTAAAGGATTTTCATCCATATAACCACTATAAAAATTATGTGTGTTTGATTTACTGCTTTACTTTGCATGTTTTCAAAAGAACTCAAACATACGAACTGAACCAAAAGATTTTAAAAGGAGTTGTAAAAACTGGGGATAAAATCTTTTGTGTGAGAAAACTTAAAGAGGAACAGGTTGGTTGAAAAACACTTGACAAATCCGCTGCCAACTAGTTTCTAAAACTCTGATATTTCATCTGAATCAGCTGAGTGAAATCAGATGAGTGGTCAACTCTGCTGCTCAAAGCTTTGTGCGCGAACAGCTTAGTAGTCTTACGAATTCTCGATCAGCTTAGTCTGCTGATTTGAAAAGTTAGAGAAAAAGTTTTTAAAGTTTCAGAGGTCTATTCCCCCCCCCCCCCCCCCTCTAGACCTCATTGACCACTTTTGGGACTAACATTTTTTCAACTTATCGAGTTGAGCTCGAGTCGAACTTCATAAGTTATCAAAGAGAAATCTTATTCAAACTTGTTTGATTTGTTTGACGAACCAAGCTCAAACGAACCGCTATAGAACGAGCTCGAGCCGAATATCGAATTTTTTGTTTTGATTTTCAACCCTAATTACGAAGATATTTATAATCTAAAAGAATGTTATAGATTATGATTATCAGGCATACTGTTTAGTAATATTTTTCTCTTGTCATGTGGCACTTATAATGCTACTTTTAGTTTAAAAAAATTAGATTTAACATTTAATCACATCAATAAATATTAGTTATTTCAGCTAATTAGTCAAGTAAGTAACGTTTTAGGGATCGAGTCGATCTGCTTTGTACTTTTGGTTAATTACCACAACGGTGGAAGACCTGCACATGATGCCTTTAATTTGTTGAATTACAATTTAATTTCATTCAAATACTATTATCTACACATTTTTTCTACTAAATTAGGGCATATTATATATTCTATAAAATTAAGAATATATTTAGTTAGGGGATTAGAGCTATACAAATTATATCTAAATTTATATCGTGATTCTTAAAGGCGTTCAACAACTTAAAATAGAAAAATATTAAGTCGAATATAATTTTTTTATAATTTTAGTATGGTTAAATGAATTTTATGAAAATGGTTGTTGCATGTATAATTAATTTTTAAATAGTTGGACCAGACTCAGTTTTATATATTGTGGTTGTTGCGTAGGTTATTTTAAGGCGATTAATTAGCAGTTAGCTATATAACCAACGTCAAGTCTAAACACAGAAACCTCAATATTGACTATAAGAATTAATGTTTGACTGTGTAAACTCATGCATGAAATTGCTTCGAAAATTGGCCGGCGGCTTACCTCACTTCCCACCTAATTCATTTTCCACGCGGCGGTTAATAAACCAAATTTGTTCTTATTAGTGCCACCCTCATAAATAATAATAATACTACATATATTCCGTGATATATTGAGTGAAAAATAACACCCATTTAGGAATTATCAAATAAATAAATAACTATTATTTTATTAAAGTAATCATTCATCAAAACTAAATCATGACATTATCCAACAAAAATACAAGTATGTACTGAATGTACGAAAATTGTTGCTTATATTGTGTACGTTCATGATTCATCTACGTACATCGTACGTCCAATTTTTTTTGGTTATACATATTCGATTTAAATGAATTAGGTATAATCCATTTTAAAAGTTATGTAACTCCCAAGAGAATGACCAATTACAAAGCAAGTGTAATATACTTGCTTGGTAGTTTGATGAGTTTGGCCAAGCCAGGCTTGAACAAGAATTTTTCTGATGGTCCAAAACCATATAAGAATCACTTAGTGTTAATGTTTAATAAATGTGAGATATTTTACTCTCAACACTCACGTAAGGGGCGTCTGAACGTGTGGGTGAAGCAAATCCACCACGTGACACTTTGAAAGTCTAACCCTTCAAATTGGTACATATATGGCCGGTAAGGGGTCCAACACTTGAATAACGACAATTTGGACTTGAGCGAAGCTGTGTGGGTGAAGAACGAAAGTTAATATCTGATCAATGTCAAATGATGTCTATCATGAAAGGAGGCTACCCACATTAACATGTGACTCCACTACTCCAGATTTCACCGACTCCACCCATTTTTTGCCCGTTCGTCCATTTTTTCCATTGATTTTATCAGTTCTCACAATTTTCACTTTTTTTGTTAGTTTAACCTGTTTTTCTTTATTATCTATTTTATCCAATATTTTTGCACGAATTTCACCCTTTGTTTGCTCGTTAACTCATTCTTTCGTCGATTTCACTAGTTCTTTTACATATTTCACCCCTTTAACTCATTCTTCACCGGTTTCATATGTTTTTATCGATTTTCTCATTTATCTCGTTAGTCCACTGATTAACCCATTTTTTGTCCGTTTAACATGTTTTTCACCGACTTCAACATTTTTGTCTGGTTAAGCACTTTTTTTAATATCACCATTTTTTATGGGTTAACCCATTTTTCAACCGGTCGAGTTCATTCATTTTTTCCCATTGGTTTAATTATTTCTTACCTGTTTAACTCATGTTTTTACCAATTTCATATGCTTTGTTTACCTATTTCACCCATTATACCCCATTTATCCGATTACAAGATAAATATATTATTATAATAATTTAAATTCAACTAAACCAAATTTTTGAAATATAATTAATTTACACCAAAATTTGCTTCGGGCTCCAAAGTCCTTTGAACATTCAAATGCAGAAAAATGGAATTTGACCTGGCCCAAGTTCAACGAACTTGAGCACCAAGGACCTCTCTCTAGCCGTCACGTACGCGTTCCCTTTTCTTCAATATTTTTCCACAATTTTTTTTCTAAAGAAATTTCCACACACTTGTGTATATATTCAACGTCCACACCCCAAATTCACTCCCATTCATCCTTTTCTCCGCTTTCTCTCCTCCAAGAAAAAAAATAGTAAAACTTTCTCCACCGTACCATCCCTCTCTACATATCTTTTATTGGTCATTACAACTTCTAGACAAATTAATGGCTCGAAAAAACCTTGTAATTTTTGTTTTCTTGATTATAATTTCTACCTTATTTTCCTCGATACATGGCCGTAAATTGTTGTCGGAACCTCAACATCACAATAAGGTTACATCTTTAACCGACATGAGATTGTATCTAACGTCACTGCCTAAGGGGAAGGTGCCAAATTCCACACCAAGCAAGAAAGGCCACGCCGTCACCGTCAATCGAAATCTCATCGCTCGCCACCTCAGCGCCATTGACCGGATTCTCCGCTCCGTTCCTAGCCCCGGTGCCGGGCACTAGCCTACATACGTACGGAGTTTAATCATCTCGATTCAAATTTCGTATTTTCTCAGGCTTAATTTGGATTAAGGGATTTGAAGGAATTAAACATTTCAAATGACTCAAATATTGGGTCGATTTCGTAAATGTATTCAAAAATCAAAATGATCTTGAAATTGACAGCTTCTAATCCTTCGATCCAACCGAGGTCTTAATTAAATCGTCGACAATTTTGAATTATTTTGGTGATTCTGAGTTTAGAGAGGCAGAGGCCGTTGAAATAGTAGACAGATTAGAATTGGACACAAGTGTATAGCAAGGGCAGGGAAAAAGGTATAGGAGATATATTATTTTTTTATTTATTCATTTTTGTATTGATTTGATATGTAATTTTCTTTTATTCTTTTGATCACTACTGGAGAAAGGCAATTTTGATGACTCTTGACTATACAATATACAAATGATGTTAATAATAATTAGTCAATTTTGGAGAAAAGTGTACCATGTACCTTTGTCGGTAGACCTTGAAGTTTCAACGAATGTTCAAAAAATTCATCGACTAGACAATATATATATATGGAATTATTGCATTTTTGGTGTCACAACTTAAGCTCAGTAGCATTTCTACTCCATATCTTTTCGGACTGGCACATTTAGTGCCACGCCTTCAATTTTGGTGGCAATTTTGGTCCAAATTGAGGTCCAATTTCAAAATTAGCCCGAAATCGTCCATGTGCGGGCCATGTGACATGTAAATTGGGGATTTTGCCAAATCAAAGGGTAATTTTGAGTTTTTCTGTAAATGTAGGGGCATATTGTAAAGGTGAAAAGTACAAGGGTCAATTTGCCAGTTGAGATCAAGGGGCTGATTTTGCAAAGATGGAAGCTCTGCCATTGACGTGAGCTTGGAAATGGGGAATCTTTAATACAACACCAAATTGGACAAGGTAGGTACCAAAATGACCGCCACACCGAGGGTAGTCTACGGTTGAAAGGGGAGGCGGTGGGTCAAGTTCACGGTGGCGTAAAATCGGAAAATACAAAATTCGTAGATCTGAAAATAGAGTGACGGAAGAAACTCGAAACTGACAATTAATGCTTGAGGTTTGTAAAGGAGGTTAATATGAGTCTCTAGCCACTAAAAAAAGCTCAAACCATGGCCGGAGTTGCTGAAAAATTGAAAAAAACGAACGCAATTTTAGGGTTTCTAAATCATGATTTTCAGAGGCCAAAATTGAGCGATTTACAAGGCCAGAAACGAAATTGTTTATATGAGTGAGTCCGCGGAGGAAAGATCCTTAAGACTCCCCGATCAATTCCGGTGAAAAACCACCGGAGGTGGTGGCCGTGAGAAATAGATGAATCGGTTAAGTGACAGGGACTTGAATGCAAAATTCACAAAGTTTTTTTTTTTTAATCTGGTAGAAAATCATTTTTCCCCTAAAAAAATACGTTGATCTGGTCAAAATACCCATTCGGGAGATTTCGGGGTAAATGGGATCAAAATTGCCAGCGAAGTTGAAGGTGTGGCACCAAATGTGCCAGCTCGAAAAGATATGCGATAAAAATGCCAGTAAACTTAAATTGTGGTACCAAAAATGCATTAATCCCATATATATATATATATATATATATATATATATATATTATCAATTTTAGTTAGGGAGTAACTCACATTATTACCCTCAGTATGAACAACTTGGATTGACAACGAAGACGCCAATTCTAATAAGACAAAGTGTGAATCATTTTGATCAAAATTCAAACATGCAGTATATCTTTGTCATCCAATTTTTTTCTGAACGCGTTCCTGAGACTTTTTTTCATATCTGTTTTGTCAGTTCCATTTTTTGTACCAGAATATTATTTTGGTCGGGAAAAATGCAACTTACCCGCTTGTGCTTTGGAAAATCTGTGTAAAACTCCACTGTATTATTTTTATTACAATGAATTCCCTTGTGCTTTATCAAATCTTGCACACTTTCCCCTTTAACGGTAAATTGTTAACAACGTTAATAAAATTTGATATTCCTATTTTAAACTTCATATATATACATACATGATTTCCCATTTTAATCTTGTTTTTATTATGCAAAGAATCCCCCTAATTATGCTTAATCTGCATAGAACCCCTATCAATTATTTTTATTATGCAAGGAATCACCCCATCTTATCATTAATTTGCACATTACCTTTCTTTAGTTCGTGCATGGATTTCACGCACATTCATTTTTTGATGGGAAAGAGATTTCTTGTAAGATTTGATAAAACACAAGAGAATTTCATACAATAAAAATAATACAAAACAATTTTGTGCAGGTTTCCCAAAATTGAAGTGGGTAGGGACTTTATTCCCTATTTTGGTCCGAAATCATAACCAGACTTAACTTCAAAGTATTTAGTGCATGGTCAGGGCCACAAATGCCATTAGATTACACCTTATTCAGTGGTGATGCTTTAAGAATTTGTATCCAATTTTAGTGGATCCAATTGTCGTTCCCATAATCAACTCCACCTAATTAATCTGTGTATTTAGTATTTTTAATAATTAAATTTTATAAAAAAAGGGCACTTGAACCGAGAAATATTCGCTGCTTATCAAAACAACATACCCTAAGGATAACTCAAATTACCAAAATTCTCCTCGTGTTCTGAAATTACAAAAATACCCTGTCTATTATGACTGGATCAAAAAGCAAACACTTATAATAAAAACCCCTTAAGTTTGGCCAAATTACCAAAATACCCATATTGTATTAAGAATTATGATAAATCCCTTTCAGTTTTACTAAATTTACTAATCCTATATAATTTAGGACAATTGTATATTTGGTATTATACAATAGCTCTGTAACTTTAGTAGCACTGAATAAGTAAATGCATATTTAATAATTTTTTAATATTGATCATAATTTCATACCATCGTCAAAATAACAACCCCGTAAGTTTCTCATTTGAATATGTTTGTTGCTATTGTGTTATGTTCCAAACTCTGGTAGTTGAACTTAGGCAAACAATGTGCAAGGACACGACCATGACTTGCTCTTGGTAGGCCAGACTAGATACGACCCAAACCGTTCAATTTTTTTCTTCCATTTCCCTTCTTGCTCTTTCCAATTCTTTTGAGGATTACATTTCAAACTTTATATAAGTTCTAAGTTAATTAAATCAAGGGTAAATTACGAATACCCCCCTCAGGTAAGGCCTAATTACAAAAATCCCCCTCACGTATTGGGTATTACAAAAATCCCCTTCAGGTTTGTCACATTCTTACAATTAACCCATTGTCCCTAAAATGTTCCAATTTTGCCCTTGGAAGTTATTTGTAATGTTTATAATATGTTATAAATTTTAAAAATTGGGTGTTAATTGTTTTATCTTGTAAATATAAAAATAATAATCATATATTTACCACCCAAATAATTGATATAATTTATAATTTCGCATAAATTTCAATAAATATTTCAATTTATAATACAATATAAACTTTAATAAATTAAAATATCTTATTTATAATACAATATAATTTATTAAATTTACTAATTTAAAAAATAAATTCATTTAACCAATGTGTAAACAATTCATATTTATAAAATATATTATTAAAATTCTATTTAATTTAATATTTTACAATTTAAATTGCTAATAAATATATAAATACCTTTTCTTTTGCAATATTTATTAAAACTTATGGACAATTATAAATTTTATCAATTATTCTGGTAGTAAATATATAATTATCTCTTTTCTAATTAATAAGATATAATAATTAGATCCCAAATTTTAACATTTATAAGACATTACAAACAATACAAATAATACTCAAGGGCAAAATTGGAATATTTTATGGGCAAGGGGTTAATTGTAAGAAGGTGACAAACTTGAGGGGGATTTTTGTAATATCCATTACGTGAGGGTGATTTTTGTAATTAAGGCTTACCTGAGGGGGGTATTCGTAATTTACCCTTAAATCAATAACCATTTCCTTCAAACATTCAAATACGTTCATCAATTACGTATTACACTACTTAGTTGGTCATTTTTTTTATAGAACTCCAAATAACCATATCAGATTATATAATTATATTTTCACTTTAACTTTTTTTATTAAATCTAATTTTGAATGTACTTGATATTTGTTTGCAGTTGGAACCTTAATAAGAATCAAACTCTTGAATAAAAATTGTCTTTACCGACAGTAATGTTGACAAGCTTAAAAAAGAAGTGACAGAAAAATATAACATAGTCATAATTCTAAAAATATATCATAAATTATAATGTCAATCATAACGTTCAATGTCATTTTACTTCTAACAACAATATTGATCACATTAAACATTTAACGCGTAAATTATGGAATTCCCGAGATAAGACCAATCTATCTATATATATATATATATATATATATTTATTATTTATTATTATTATTATTATTTATTTTACATATAAAAGTATGAATTGACCAAGGAAATTTCGTCCCTTTTTTGTGAAGACTAATATATCCCTATATAAATCATATTGAGATATTTAATTCTATGGCAAAAAGGTATAAGAAGAGAATCCTAGAAGTATAAATAAACAAGAAGTCTCTCCTACATCAACCTTATAATTATTTTTTAAAGTTTTACAACTTCTCAAAATATTAATGGTAAAAAATATAATAATTAAAAATTTTTTTACTCTATATTGCTTCAAAAATTTATTTGGAAAGTTCTTAAGAAGTTATCAATTATTAAAGAACCTCAAAAAAAAACATGACACATTCGTGCTACATGAATAAACAAAGATACTATTTAGTTAACTAAAAAATGTATGATTGGCTTAAGCCAAAAAAAGTCAAAACATAGAAATTGTTAAAATCGGCAAAAATAGGTAAAATTCGTTTAAAAATATATGATAAAAAATGGTAAAATCAATGGAAAAATGGGTTAGATAGGAAGAAAAGCGAGTTAAAGCAAAAAAATGGTGCAATTGAAAAAACAACAAGGTTAACCTGCAAAAAAATGGTTAAAACCGGTAAAAAAAAATGAATGACATCGTATACACAGGGATAACAAAAAAAGGGTTCAAATCGATAAAAGAACAAGAACAAAAAAAATGAGTTAATTGGCAAAAAAAAAGTTGAAAATTGTGAGAAAATAGGTTTATAAGTAAAATCAGACTAAAATTAGGTAAAACTGGATAGAATGAGTTAATTGATTAACAAATGTAAAAATCGACTAAAATTGGGTTAAACTAGAGAGAACGGATGGATTAATTAACAAATGGAATAAACCACAAAAAAACGGGTGAAATCGGTGAAAGATTAGGTTAAAATAAGAAAAAAGAAATGATAAACTCAGTGGAAAAACAGGTAAAATCGATATTTCTTTCGAAAGTTCTTAAGAAATTATCACTTATTCAAGAATCTAAAAACAAAAAGGTCACCTTCAGGCATTATTAAAAAAAAGTACTATTAGTTAACTGAAAAACTTATAATTGGCTTAAGCCAAAATAAGTCAAAACATAGAATGGTTAAAATTGGTGAAACGGGTAAAATTCTATTAAAATTATATATAATAAAATATGGTAAATCAATGAAAAAATGGGTTAGATAGAAGAAAAACGAGTTAAAACAAAAAAAATGGTACAATTGATAAAACAACGGGGTAAGTCGGCAAAAATAGAGAACTAGTAAAAGATGAATGATATTGGCTAAACAGGGGATAACGAAAAGGGGGACGGGGGATCAAATCGATATAAGAATAAAAACAAAAAATAAGTTAAATTGGCAAAAAATTGTTCAGATGAAAATATCAAGATCAATGAAGAAAAGAACTGATATGTTCATTTGTTCAAATGATTGTTTTAGAATAATAGTTACGTACACATGTACTTTAAGATTAGAAACACTTAGTAATTATAGTTCGTTTTTATTTTCAATTTTTTTTTAGGTATTTATGATAACAACTCTAAATTTTTGGTAACCACGTAATAATAATTAAAGTGATTTATTCAAAAAAACTTATGTGGTATGTCATTAAGACCATAATATGATGAAAATTAATTATATGATTCAACTAACATAGGAAATTAGTTAATCACGTGCAAACGCACGTGCACTTTTCTAGTAATACGAAAAAATTCCCCACGTATTGGGTATTATGAAAAACTCCTAGAGTTTATCATTGTCTTATAGTTCACCCCTTACACCGTGAACTCCGACATAATCGTTTATATTTTTGGGAATATTACCTAGAGATTTCAATTTTTTCCCCTAAGGGATACTTGTAAAGTTTGTAATATCTTATAAATTTTAAAACTTGAGTGCTATTTATAATATATTTCAAAATTATAAAAATGATACATATATATTTACCTCAATAAGTAAAATTGTTTTAGAATTGTATAATTGCTCCAAAAATTTCAATAGGTTTTAAATAATTTAACAAAACGATATATTCTAGATTAATCATTCATAGAAAATTAACAATTAATGAATTAGATCAATCATTGTCATGGTAGGCATAGAGATATGAGCAAAGTCAGTTAACCTTCAATTTTGCTTAGATAAAGAAAGTAAAGTGATATTAGCCGTGAACCACATGCAATAGTCGTATTTTGGACCCCTTTGCCATGAGGTGGAAAATTCAACTTTTAGTTTCATTTTTCCATTGCGTGGAGAGAAGGTTTTCTAATTTTGAATACAACATAATCACATAAAACTAAAAGATATGCATTCATATGACTCATCATTTTTTATTTTATTTTACATTAAAAAGATATTGCAAATTGTATATATAATATTCCCCAAAACAGGCAAAAATATTATATTTAAATAGAAATCATATAGTCATTCATTTATAAAATATATGTAGCGTAATATTTAATTGGGATTTTTCCACATTATGGTGATTTAAAATTTTAGAACAAATACTATAGAATTTCTTCACACAATATTTTTTAAGGGAGTTTTTTCATCCAACGAGGAAACCTTGAAATTAATTTTTTTTAACCTAATTGGTTGTCAAAGTAATGAGACTAAATGTTCCACACTGGTCTTAAACAATAGTTAAATTCACATTATAAAGTCTTGGACAATCCTCACATATGAAGCTAGCTTTTGAGGTTGAGTTATGCGTAATTCATGTGAGTGGACTTAGCCCAATCCATATAGGGAATTCTAATATGGTATCAGAGCTCAAGTTGAAGTGGACCACCTCATTATGTGATGGACTCCTCCTTGTACGCATGATGACCCGGAGTGTAATTATTCGTATGTTGGGCCTATACCCACATGTCGCGTTTCACAAAGTTGGACATTAATATATCACTTGGTGGGCTTGCTTCACCCACAATTTCAGTCCGCCGACACGTGAAGGAGTATTGAGACTAAATGTCCCACATTGGTTGAAAACAATAGTTAAGTTCACCTTCTAAAGTCTTGGACAATCCTCACATTTGAAGCTAGCTTTTGAGGTTGAGTTAGGCTCAAATCATATGAGTGGACTTAGCCAAATCCATGTGGGGAATTCTAATACAAAGTAAAATTAAAGAATCTAGTCTCTCGTTGTACAATTTAATTCGGACAAAATGAACCTTAATAATTTTGAAATGTTAATATTACAAGCACGTGAATTAATGATATTTCATGGCAAATGATCTGTGCTGTGAGACACACAAGCACGTGCGGTTCAACTTCATTTTTCAAATTGTTGAAAAGTTGCAGTCCGATAACATGCATCATGCATCTTGGAGAAGCCAATGCTTTCACATAGGTATCATATTTCCATGGCCGACTTTTGGCTTTTATTTAAGAGAAAACCACATTTTCAATACCATAATGTACTTTACTTTATACATTTTTTTATCAAATCTTTTGAAAAAATATGTTACATACTACAATTTTTACGTCCTTGACATATTTATAGCTTATCGTCAAATGTTTGATTCATTAAATTATGTTCGGACCTTAAAGAGTATGAAGATGTATTGAGGACAGTAACTAGAATTGTTGGGTTTTAAATTCGAATCAACCGTAGTTTACTCACTTGAATCGGATCGGATAATTGCCGGTTGCTTGAAGTGGGTGATCCAGAGAGAATCCTTCTTTGCCATCGATCTAACCGTGGTTGAATCACCGATGCTCTCACGTTTTGGTGCTCCCGATCCGGGTACAAATCACGAACGGAAATGAGCCACAATTCAAAATCCATATCCCTTTTATTGTTATTGAAGATATGTACATATATATTACCCGGAATATATAGTATGATTTACCCGTATGTAATGTGCTAACTATATGTGTGTTTAGGGAGAAGAAATATAAATATAAAAGAGATGAGAGAGAGGTCCCTTTGGACCTCTGTTAATGGCCGTAGAAGAGAAGTCCCAGACTTCTCTTTCTTTCCTAACAAAATTGGAGAAGTCCCCTTGTTGGGACTTCCCTGCTCAAAAAAGAATTGGGGAGCATAATGCTCCCCCTTTGGCTTTTAACGTGTGGGAGTTAATCTCCCACTTTGGGAGGTTAACTCCCCACTAAGGGAGTGGTTTAAATTACTCATTTTCCTCCTCTTTTCTAATTCAGGATATGGATCGGGTCGGGTTAGTTCGAATGGGCATACCCACCCGTCTCAAATCAACATCTCCCACTCGCACATGAGGGCTAAACTGAGTCTACAGTGACTACAACAACATACTCATCAACTTCATACGGAAAAGTGGATCGTGTGACCGGCGAGCGCAAGAGCATTAAATGTCATACACCTGTTAGGGTATATAACGAACTCTTATTCACAAAACACGAGGACATTAGAACTCGCTATACCCCAAACCCCATTTCACTAACCGAAGTATCTCTGATCCCTCAAATCAACAAAAGAGCATACTTCACTCCACCACTCTCTTGGATTCACAATCATGTCTCAAACTCTCAAGTTCGACATATTGGCTGGCCAGCTTTGAATTCAAGCAGTGTGTGTTAGCAGAATGAGTGAGCAGGGATCTTTCACTCATTTCCCAATGGTCACTATGGCACACATGGTATGAAACACGTGCTACTGTAGTTTACTTCATTTCGTGAAGTGTATGTCATTTAAACAACACAATACAGATTTTAGTACAAGTGTACTCCTACACTTTACCTGAATTTTCTCCTTATCCATAACAAATGATTAACTTGAGAAAATTCACATCTGGCCACTTGACAAGTTTAATGGATGGTGGGAATCCATTCTTCTTCGATTACTTGTATATACAAAAGTAATCTCATCTTAATTAAGCAATCGATATCTTTATGATCTTGCACTCATGCAAGACTGTGATTACTTTACTCAAAACAGTAATCTTAAATCGATTATAATTAAGGCGATCCTGGTTTTATCTTGCGCTCTTTACAAGGATAAAACAATCTCATCTCTACACGTTCTCAACGTCATAGGCGATTGCTCGTGTGAGAAAACCAATCTCTACTTGTCCGACATATCTTAAGACATTGAATATATGCTTCCCAAAGCATGTACTAAACCATTCAAATGTCACAAAAACTTATGGGCTTGATCTTATGAACTTCCAAGTTCAATTAGATCAAAATCTATGCAACTCTAGAGATTGCTAGACAACCCACGTAAGGATCTCCAGTTATGGTCTTAGTACAAGAAACTCGACCATTTATTGTACGTAGATGCTAACTCCAAAGTTCTCTATTAACTTTGTTATGGTATCTCCAAAAGAATTCTCAATTTTGTGTAAGTGTTTGGTCACTAAAACAATATCTATATTGCAAGCTATGAATGTGTTTCGCAACATGACAATATCTCAACACAACTCGGAGGTAGCTCTTTATCTTCCCGAAGAAGTAATAAATACCTCTTGACCAAACAACGATCCATATTGCGTATGTGCCATTAATTTTACAACAATTGTACACATAGATACACATGTCTCATTAATGCTTAAGAGATCAATTGCTGCATACTAAAGTTTTCTCGATAACTTTTTCACTAAAGTCTAAAATCATGCAAATGATTTGACTTATAATTATTGACCAGATCCATGGCACAACATAAATCAGAGTAGGTAATTGGTTGCGAACCAATTAATGATTCCATCAAGATCGGAATCAGTGATGTAGACATTTCCTCTAAGTGCACATTTCAAGAATCGGAATTCTATCTCTTACTATGAGAGTATCAGTAGGTATTAAATTTAGAATTATTCAAGTGTCGGTTGACCACTTATAAAATTCAATGAATTTCAAAAAGTCTTCTACCTACAAGTCCTCAATTCATTCATAAGTCAAGGACGACCATCTTTGAAACGGTCCTTTTATACTCAAGGTTATCCCAACAATAGGGTAACTCAAACATTAAGAAATGAAATCCAGTATTCCTAATAATAACTTAAGACAAAAGACAAATGTTGTTCATCCATCAAGATGAAAATCGACGTGATTGTTCAGACAATCTCTTATTGCTTAAAATAATCTTAAAGCTCAAAGATTTCAAGTTCGAGAACTTTGATATCTCAACTTTTCAGATTAATAGTCTTTTAATCATTTGGAATACTTCCATGTCTAAAATTTGACTATAGTAAGAAACAGGTAAGAAACCATGTGCCTCTTTGAAAATTAACCAATACAAAAATCGGTTTAAATCTTAGGCGGGTACTAAGTCTTCCTTCCATTTGTTTAACGTATCTCACCCATGAGATAGAATAACATCTTTCAATATTTGAAATAAGTTACGGTTCAGGCGTAGTCCCTTCATTTGAATGGATCCAGTAGAACATAAATTGCTCCCACTCAAAAGAAGCAATTTTGGATAATCACTTCCAAGTGATAAGTCAATTGAATAACTAATTACCCCTTGAACCAGTTTACATTAACATGTTCAAATACACAAAGATCAGTTTATCTAGTAAATACATCGTTCGAAAGATTGTATTTCTTGATTTAATAAGAAATTTACTTCCATTTCATTGTTCATTCAAGAACATAAACCAATAAACATTATATATCCTCCAAAGATATATTTTCTTGCGTGATCATGTTTCTAAACACATTAAAAATAAAGTTAAGACCAACTCAACTATTTGATCACATCGTCTAAGGTAGCTTAGGTCAGGTCATCATCTAACCCTAGCATTTAGATGTTGGAAGTTACTATAATTGAAGGTTCACAAAATATGCATTTAATGTTAACAAAATTTCCACATGGAAATTCAAGGGGTTAAATTGAGATGCATTGAATCCCATCATATCCAATAAATCGAGTTATTTCCCTTAACACAATTATACAAATAAGAGTGTTAGAAATAATTAATACTCAGATGTATCATTATACGGATCACAAAATGATCGTATAGATATTCATATTCTTGATCTTGTATCAGAACCTTATGTTCATCGATATATTTGACTCTCTAAAATTTGAAAAACACTGAAGCATTTCAATTTTACAAGAGATCAAATTAAAATAATCAACACATGTAATATCCTTATATAAATAATGAAAGGACGGATTCATCCAACCTTCACTAATATTAAATCACTAGAATTGATCAGAATGGAAGTTTAAGTCCAACGGCCTAACAAAATAGTTATGGTGTCTTGTTTCAATTGAAACAGTGCAAGGGCAAACCAATTTTCAGAAATGACTTAAAAAAGTCTTCTCATTGATTTAGTGTTTCCACTAGCCCAAATTGACCTAAACAAATATGCCTTCAACATATTTTGTGATGCATCAGGTGTTGATAGTACAACAACAATCAACTATGCAATTGAAACGTTTAGTCAATTATGACACTTCAAACTATCGTTAAATGTCTAGAACATTTAAGTATCACTCAAAATGATACTAATCAAGTCAACGATAAATTCAAGTCTAAATCTAATCCAAGAACAAACTCAGCAGTCAAGTTTAGTTTCCCGAAGGTACACAAATGTACCTTAATAAACTTGAGTGAGGACGCAAACACTTTTCAATTATTAGTTACCATAAACCTATAGTCCATAAAGGATAAGGTTAGTAACGTGTTTTCGATAAAACAATAATTATAACAGTGTTATTGAGTGCTACCTTTTAAACTTCATCCATTGACGAGTGAGAGAACCAAGGATATGGTAAATCGAGCACTTATGGTCCCATGCCGTTTCAGATTATCAAAATCCGGCAGTGATTGTTCTTCCAACTAGAATTATTTTCAGTCTCCTTTATTTCATTGCCTCTATTAATCTAGTTTTATTTTCCTTAGAGCCTATATTCCTTTAAAATAGATTTTGTCACAAGGACTTCAGTATTTAGTCTAGAAACACCAAATAACTTTTTAAGAAGCACAATGAAATACTTGCCATTTGAGAAAGTCGTTTTACATATATGTGAATTGACACGACCTTTGAATGGTCTTTAAAATGGAACGAGACTGAATCGAACTTGAATTTAGTTACTCAAAAGAGAAGAATTATGACTAGTTGACTTTTAATCCTTTGTTTAAGTTTGACTGCACTCTCATAAGTATTCAACATTCTAGGCAAGAGTGTCCCATTGGTCAAACTTTAAAAGTCCAGAGTCTACCTGGTTAGAGTTGTATTTTGATACGGCTCTCTCATGCAAACTTTGTACAATGCCATAATTTCAAGACTAGGAGCATAATGTCTTTGATCTCTTTCTCGAGTAATAAGACCACAACATGTCTTTAATGACTTGATAGATGTTTTCTACATCACGTAATCCTACTAATATTCTAAATCTACATCGACAAAGTGTTGCAGCTTTGTCAATGAGTACTTTTGCAAATACTCATCTAAGGAATTAATTTCCAAGGACCCAATGGAGAAGATATGAATTACGCCATCACCTTAGATTTCATGGTAACCAACAATGAAGTAGAGTATGAGGCTCTGATTGCAGGAATGGAAATGGCTATACAAGCCAACATAAAGGCTTTGAACGTCTTAACAGATTCCGAGCTGATTCAAAGACAGATCAATGGGATGTATGAGGCCAAAGAATACAACATGATCAAGTATTTGGCCAAGGTAAAAGATTTGATCGAGAAGTTTGATAAGTTTGAAATTGAGAACATCCCACGAGAAGAAAATCGATGGGCTGATCAACTATCATGATTTACGGGAACAAGGGATGGTAAGTCTAAAAGGGTGATCACTTGGTTAATCTCGAAAACATCGTCTATAGATATCGACACAGTCCCTGTTATCGAAATAATGGACATTGATTTGGCCGCAGATAGTTGGTTAACCCCTTTGATCAACTATTTGAAAGATGGTTCACTCCCTAGCAATAAGAATGAAGCTCGGAGAATTAGATATCAAGCACCAAAGTATGCTATTGAAAATGGAAAACTCTACAGACGATCCGTCTCTGGAATTCTGCTGAAATGCATTCCCGAGCACCAAACGCAAAGCATCCTCAAAGATATCCATGAAGGAGAAGCTGGAAATCACAGTGGGGCTCGCACACTCACACTCAAATGTTTGAGAACAGGATACTATTGGCCAACAATATATTCAGACGCGCAGGATTATGTAAAACATTGTCATTACTGCCAGGTACATTCAAATATAATACATCAACCGGCAGAAACAATGCACCCAATCCCGATCTGTTGGCCTTTTGACCAATGGGGAATTGATATAGTGGGACCATTCCCGATGGCCAGATCAAAAAAATGTTATGTCTTGGTCGCTGTCGAATATTTCAGCAAGTGGATTGAATGTGTAGCACTCGCTCGGATAACACAGTTCCAGATCATAAATTTCCTTTGGAAGAATATAGTCTGTCGTTCGGGATCCCGAGGATCTTGATCTCCGACAATGGGACCTAATTTGCTGGAAAACAAGTTCAAGAATGGTGTTCAAAGTTTGGGATACAGCAAAACTTTACATCAGTAGGGCATTCGCGAGCAAATGGGCAGACTGAAGTAGCAAATCGAGAAATTGTCAAATCTCTTGAAAAAAGACTAGATGACGCCAAAGGAAAATGGTTGGATGAACTTCCCGGCGTCGTTTGGGCTAATAGAACTACCGTAAAGGCTTCTACGGGTGAGACGCCTTTTAGCCTAGTTTATGGTTCGGAAGCAGTTATCCCAGTTGAGGCACTTGTTCCCAGTCCAAGGATCGAGTTATACGATGAAGAAACAAACGACCAATTGAGAAAAGATGATGTTGATTTAAGTGAAGCTCTAAGGGAAAAAGCCAATCTTCACTTACAGGATGCTAAATCCAGCATGGAAAAGGCCTACAATCAAAGAGTAAGGATACGTTCATTCAAGGAAGGTGATCTGGTTCTTAAAAAGGTCGAGGTATCAAAACATGTTGGAAAATTACAGCAGAATTGGGAAGGTCCTTTCATAGTAACTGCGGTTGGCAAGAAAGGATCTTATAAAATAGCTCATTTGGATGGAACTCCACTTCCTCGAACTTGGAATGCAGTAAATCTTAGATTATATTATGGCCGATGAGCTCGAGAATGGGAGGTCTAGAATTTCAGTTTGAGTATTTCAGAAGTTACCTTATATTTTCTTTTTCTTTTAAGGAATTTTGTTTCAGCCATTTTCTTTTACACGTTTAGTTTGTTTACAAAAATAATAAAAGCTTTTGCTTATTTTCTCCATACATGGCATTCAAAGAAACCAGTGTTCATACGATCTACAAAGGTTAAAACCAATAATTGGTACAAAACCTAAGTATAATAAAAATCTTTGAGTAAAACCGATTGGGTCGGTATAAACTCATCGATCTCCCGAAAGAACGATCTACAAAGGTTAAAACCAAAAATTTGTACAAAACCTAAGTATAATAAAAATCTTTGAGTACAACCGATTGGGTCGGTATAAACTCATCGATCTCCCGAAAGAACGATCTACAAAGGTTAAAACCAAAAATTGGTACAAAAGCTAAGTATAATAAAAATCTTTGAGTAAAACCGATTGGGTCGGTATAAACTCATCGATCTCCCGAAAGAACGATCTACAAAGGTTAAAACCAAAAATTGGTACAAAACCTAAGTATAATAAAAATCTTTGAGTACAACCGATTGGGTCGGTATAAGCTCATCGATCTCCCGAAAGAACGATTTACAAAGGTTAAAACCAAAAATTGGTACAAAACCTAAGTATAATAAAAATCTTTGAGTAAAACCGATTGGGTCGGTATAAACTCATCGATCTCCCGAAAGAACGATCTACAAAGGTTAAAACCAAAAATTGGTACAAAACCTAAGTATAATAAAAATCTTTGAGTACACCCGATTAGGTCGGTAATAACTCATTATTCAACACCATATGATCTACAAATAGGATAATCAGTATGAACAATAAAGGTTTTATTTATTATTACAAATAATAAAGTACAATGGAAAGATACAAAGGTTTCTTTAGTTGATCGAAGACAAATCTTATTACATGCTAAAAAGAAATTCTGATTAAATACAGCTCGGTTGTCCGGTAGACTTGTAAAAAGCAATCATAGTCTAACCGACCGCGGTTGTCCACATTTGAAGAAAGGAAGTTTGAATAGTGGGCTTCTGTCTTTGTTTATCTCCACACTTTTCCCAGTATTCTTGCCACCAGCTAATCCCGATCGACGAGGACGACCGCCTTTTAAGTTCCGTAATTGTGACCACAAGCTTGGAGAATCTGAGATCCATATTCCACCAGAGCTTTGTGAGGTCATAACTTTACGTCGGTCGATGGTGGTCAGCATTCTCGATCATATCTTCTGGTTTTAATGAACTGACCAGCTTTCCACCGACCGCGGAACTATTAGACCGGAATGCCACCATACCGACCCTTATTCATTTGCACCGAATGGTCGATATATGATTGACACTTCGATCGATCCCCTTCTTTAGGGATCGGAGACTTCATGTGATTATACCATTTTTCGTTCGTACAGAATATAGAAAGTCGGCAAAACAATAAGTGTATATCAATATCAATGTTCAAGGACAAATTACAAAGTAGGTCTATCCGAGCATTACAGGATGTCGTACTACTAGGAAGGTAAATACAAAGAGATATAAGCTATGGCCTATTCCGAGCTGCTAGTCCGAGCTTAGTGAGTTTCTTGGGAATAGCGCCGTCCCTGATGTCATAAATGCGCCGCGTATATATAGGAACAGTAATGAGCTAGCTAGACCGTCCGTAGGAGAATACTTCTCGGCCAGCTGTGAAAAGCTATAGGTCGGCCCCACAGTAATTCCGAGGATAGAAGTAGATCGGAAAATAGGATCTTGTGCTATCAACGTGACCTGGTCGGGAAGCTATGTTCTTCTGGTCGGAGAATACCTCCTGGTCGGAAACTGGGTCGATCCCGAGCAGAGGTATTTCCTAAGGTGGCGTATGCGAAATATCCCTCATCAATACTCCCCCACTTCTCGAGCGTAAGTGAAGCTGAAGCTCGGAGAAGTAAACAACTTTGCACCACAAGATTTGTTATGCCTCGTTAAAAACCTCACTCGGAAAAACCCAGTGGGATAAAAACCGAGCGAAGGGAAAAAGGGCGCATATTTCTCTAGCGGAGCCGTGGAAAACTGATGCGCCTCGAACAATAGGGAGACGGTATTCTGGATCTGGGGGTCTTACTTCGATTAATTCAATAGGGCCTTATGAAATCTGACGATTGGAGAGATGAGCAACAATGAGAGGGTTTCGTACGGTCTTGCGTCGGATATACCTCATTAAAAACCTTGCTCGGAAAAACCCAGGGGGATAAAAACCGAGCGAAGGGAAAAAGAGCGCATATCCTCGGAAGATAATGTAGTTAATCTTATTTTACCGACCCGAAAATGCTCATTTCATAAACTTGGAGGACTATAAATGCTATTAACGGAAAGATAACCTTCAATTTACTGAGTGGAAGCTTAACCGTCGCGGTTACTCGGGGTTGAATTTGCAATTTACCCTTTTAACCTTTATATATATACGTTGACTTGAAGAGACGAGTACGTCTTCCATACTTACTTCTGATCGGAGCATTCAGATCGAAAAAGAGTATCCCTTTTTTCTGTAGACCGTCGCAATAAACTTTTCCCATCATGTCTACTTCCGAAAACCCAAAAATTCAAATCAATAATCCTACGCGATCGGATTCCGACCTAGGATCCACAGGCGAACTTATTAACGCCTACAACACCGCTGAACACTCTTCTGATGAGACGAGGAGAATCGTCGATCAAATTGAGCGCGCCATGGGGCCAAATGCTGGTGAAGGGACATCCGATCAACAGAATTTCGAGCCTGGTGGGGAAGCGGAAAATAACACCGAGCCCGATGGCGAGGATGGTGGAGATGGAGAAAATGATGATTCTGGTAATGTGGACAGTTCGACTTTGATGCTGGACGAGCATGAGATAATGAGATACCCGATCGGAGGAGGGTGCAGTGTGAGAATTATCGACCTTGCTGGCGTCACGAAGAAGTCCAAAGCCACAGGTCGAGCTCAGAAAACTGAAAAACGGGTCGACGACATTTCTTGTGCATACGATCCAATAGAGGACAAAGCAGATCTCCAGGCTGAGATAGGTAAATTCCTCCCCGAGGGCTATTCGCTAGTCATTCCGACCCACTCTCAAAGGGGGAATCAGCCTCCCGAAGGATGCCAAGCTTTCTTCGCCAAGCAATTCGCCTATGGGTTGCGCATCCCTTTTGCCCCGTTACTCGAGCGGGTTCTAGATGTGTTTACCCTGGCTCCCGCACAGATCCTCCCCAACTCGATTGGGTACTTGATAGCTTTCAGCGTTTTGATGAAGGCCAAGGGCAAAACTGCAAACTTCCACCATTTTTGGCAGTTTTTCAAAGTCAGCACCTCCTCCGCCTCGAACGCTGGGTTTGTGTATTTTTCCCAGCGTTCGAATCATTCGGTCTTATCGACCATCACCTCTAGCAATTCACTCGACTGGAAGAGACGGTTCTTCTTTATCAAAGGACCTGAAGTACCAGCTTCCGAGGGGAGCTCGGAGATGGTTCCACACAGATGGCCAGGTGAACGAGATTGGGTGTACGGAAAACGAGAATTGGTGGGTCAGCTTACGAAGTTTATTCCAGACAACCTTGTTACTGCGATGCGCTCCGACCCGTACCAGTCGGCTTTCCTCGTTTTGGAGCCCGTTCTTCGGAAAGCGGAGATCAGCCGAGGTACATACCCACTTGCAGACGTTGACGATCCTCGATCGTTAAGTAAGAATAATAATCTTTACCGAGCGTTCATAATAATAAGCTACCCGTAAGGCATCATCCCTAACCAAATTTATCTTTTCCTTCTTCAGGTACCATGGTAGAACAATACCGAACTTCCATAGTCGGTAGGACAGTGGCTTCTACCTCGAAAAAGACGCCTGGCCAGCCGAGAAGACAAGTTAGGCCAGGTCTCGCGCAATCCAATCAAACTATCATCCCTCCTCGGGGAGGCTCTGCCCAACCTCAGCAGATCGGAAACGAGGGAGAGCCCGAGGATGCTGAACCCATTCGAATGGTAGTTCCTCAGAACCAAGCTGGTCCTTCATCCTCATCTGGTTTAGGATACAGCATGTTCACCATGAAGAAGCTTAAAGGGAAAGAGATCCTTAATCGGCGAGCTCGGGACGATCGTGAGGGACCACCCGAGGCAAAAAGGAGGACCGGACTGTGGGGTCGGCACCGAACAGCTCTCACCTCGTTCTGGTCTGAGCAGGCCTGATATGGTGGACTTTATCGAAGATCAACTTAGAGGTTACCGAGCGGCAGGTTATCCCGAGAGGGGATCGATTCGGAGTGATCGAGATCGAAACGGTGAAAACGAGCATGATAAGGCGATAAAGATCTTCATGGCGGGGAGATTTGCCGAAGATCAGGAAGAGCTTTTGGCTCACAGCGATCTTGACGTGTTGGGTCAGTTTGCTCGAGCATATCATACGGTAAGATACTTCTGCGATGATTGTCACTTTTTGGTCCTTGAACAAAATATTTATTGTTCCATTTTTTCTCTGCAGATCGGGGACTGTTTCCTCACCGAGCTGAATCGCACCTCAATGTTGGAAGATGAGTCCGAGCGGGTTCATATTGCTTACCGGAATTTACTCGAGGAAGAGTCCAAACTTCGCGATCAGTTCATCTCCGTTCAAAAAGAACTGGAGTCTACTAAGGCCAAGTATACCCACGGTCGTGGCTGAGAAGAGCTTGCTCGAGGAAAAATTCAAGAAACTTGAGGAGGAGCTCGCACAGACCAAAGCTGATTCTGAGTTATCCTACCAGCGCGGCAAGGAAGACTCATGCCTAAGCTCGATAAGAGAGTTTTTGGAGTCACCGGCGTTAGATGCCATAGCTCGGAAAAGGGTAGACCATATTCTTCAGACCACTTTTTACAAGGGCGTTCGACAGCTGGTCTCGGCGAAGGTTATCCCCAAGAAGATCGATGAATATCTGAAACATATGGACATCTTCAAGAACATGGACGGAGAGAACTATCGAGTCCCAGCCTCGAGCTCTGCAGACTGGGAAAATCATGAGTTCGCTCCATTTGTGAGAGAGTTCGGGGTCCCAATGCCCAATCCCGATATGCTGGATTTGGAGACGTCCGACACGAGCTCAGGTTCTGATGGTTCCGAGGACGGAGATAGCCAAGATAGTTCCGGAGATGAGGATGATCGAGAAGCTTCCGGAGATGAAGACGTGGACGTCATGGACGGTTCCGAGAATGAGGGCAATGAGGAGGAGCAAAAACCTTAGAAGGATTTCTTGTAATAGGTTACAGGATTTTAGCTCGTATATATTGTAATTTCCTCGATCATCTATAAAATCACCTTTCTCTGTTTTATATTTTTCGGACTCGCGTGCTTAAAGAATGTCATAATTTATTAAACGTCTCTTCTAGACGATCACCTTAATAAGCTGTAAGTAGATTGAAAATAATGTTGATAATAAGTTAGGCCCCATCGATCAGGTGTACGGGGAACGATCAATCTTCACACACGTGCACGGGAAAACTTGAAATTCGCAACTGTTGGGTCCCCAATAGACAACGTTTCTCTTTCTTATAAATAGAAGAGGAAACTTCAGATTTGTATCATTGAAATCACAATTCTTTCTTCGTCGGAGCTCATTGATCGATAAAAAGAAACCGAGCGCTCTTCTTCACTAAAAAAAATAAAACGATTATGGAAGGAATGGTGAACTCCAAGCTCGATCCAAAGTTGATGTTCAAAGTCAAGAAAGAGAAGCTTCCCAAGTCGAAAGCTAGAGAGCCTAAGTCCTCCTTGGAGGTAGGAAAAGTCTCTAAGAGCGATCGAGGCAAGCACAAGGTCGATACTCCTTCGAAAGTGGTCACCGAACGAACCGAGGACCCTAAGGGTGATCTTGGCAAAATTGAAACCAAACCTCTGCCCAACTCGTCGCCCAATCAGACCGAGAACAATGTAGTTATACCCATTTCGGACTCCCCTTCTAGATCGAAGAATGGCTCCGAGGGGAACAAGCCAGGAAAAATGCAGATCTTCAACCCCAGCGAGCAAGTCGCATCTGGCAGGTCTGAGCTTGCTAAGAGGCCGCGCGTAGAGGATCTCATTCCGACTTCGGCTTTGATCCATATGGCTGGGGAAGCTCGAGAGGCTACCAAGAGCGTTGTGAATGAGCCTCCTAATAAAAAGGCCAAAATAAATGACCCTTCTGTCGGTCAGAAGAAAACCCCTTCGTCGGGCGGGAATCCAGAAATCCAAAACTCTGTCCCCAACGTTGCTCGGACGCTTGGTGCTTTTTTTGAAGAGGTGAAAAGTAAGGCACTGGCTGGAGGGATTACCCCAAGCAGTTGGGAGGTTACGCTAAGCAGCATTCAATTGGCCGAGCAAGAACGGTTAAGGGGAAAAAGTGTGTTGGGTTATTGGTAACGTCAGAACGTCAAAAGCAGCAAAATTTAAAATTTTTAAAATAACCCAAGCAGAATCTTTATTCATCTAGTCATACGAAAAGGATTTATACATAAATCGAAACATCCATAGGGTGTTTAGCGATTTTACCTTACCACGGGAACGGTGGTGATTTTTCTCCGGTCTTCTTTCAGATCTGCAGGATTTGGTTCGGAGAAGCACCCCATGTGTTGTGCCTCTAGCGGTATCCACACCAACTGGATTGAAGCAACTCCTTTGGATCCACAGGCTCAGAACTAAGATCCAAAGGTTATCATGCAAGGAAGAAAGAAGACAGAAATCTCATGAACCCTGTGCAATTGCACAGGATTCGGCCGAACCTTCTCTGTAAGAGAGGGGGCGGCGGTTTTCAGCTTTGGAGAGAGGGGGGGCACGAAATTTTGTGTCTTCTAGGGCTTAGGTTTTTCACTTATGACTTATGGAAGAGTATGAAGAGATATATATTTATAAGAGAAGAATCCTTCTCTTAATAGATATCTCTTCCATGTATATCAAGATCTTTTTCCTTATCTCATTAGGAAACAAGATATACATGTATATCTCTTAGATTTTCCTTGTCACACAAGAAAACAAACGCTTCGATTATTTATCTTGCAAAATCGCCCCTTATCTAGTTTAGGAAAGTAGAATCCCATTCTATCTTTATTTCCTTAACTAACTAGGTCTCCTTTAATTAATTAAACTCTTTAATTAATTAGACTCTTTAATTAATTAAACTCTTTTAATTAATTCGGCCCATTTAATTAATTAATCCAATTAATTAATTAATTCTTCTCCATTAATTAATTAGACTACTTCTAATTAATATTTTTCTCCTTTAAGAATTAACACTTTAATTCTTCAGTTTTGATTTAACTCGTTAAATCAAATTTTCCTTATATGATTTGTTGCAGTCCAATTGTATTGTGTGACCCTCTAGGTTCACCATCAATTGGCCGCGGGCCCACGAATTTCGTGATTTAATTTGTGAGCTTATGAATTGCTCCGATTAATTGAACACCTTCAATTAACCACTCAAGAATTAATCTCCTTATTAATTCATGAGTACCCACACTTCATGGTCGATGTCTAGCCACAAGCCCATGAAGCCCAACTTCAGGTGAATTGATCTCAGTGAACCTCACCTCTTATAAGTGCCATGTACATACGGTCCTTCTATCAACTTAATTTCCCAATCGAGACCTAGGGTGTGTGAATTGATCGGCACCTCTAATTATCTCGATAACTATACTTTCTAATTCCGGATAATGATTTCAGTGTGACTGCTAAATTTGGAAACCCCTTTCCAAATCCGTCACCAACCATGGCCATGGGTTTCTCGAAATCTATTATCTAAGAACGTATAGGAAATTCTCTCAACACACCACGTTGAGTCGGTAGATCCCATATTGATGCTAACCATTCGCGTACACGACTATACGCACCCAACTTAGGCACACAATGATCAGGCTACGTGATCGGCACCTAAATCTAAGTACGCACACCCATGCACCGAATTCGCCCTAGCATCTCAAGTCTAAGGACTAAATCGTACACTATTATAAGTTTGAGAAACATCCCATCGCCGATGTGCGTCATGCGCTTCCACAATGGGTTTCTCTGTTCGGGTCGTTCGATGCGTTCGATCCCCTATCGAACCACCTAATCATATGCACTAGCATCAAATGCCTTGCTCATGAAACGCTACAAATTCACTCCAAGTGAATCATGCATACTTGTACAAGTCTTTGCGATTCCTTCGATACCCCGTCTCGTTCGGAATCTATGACTTGGAACGTTTTTAAGATCACGACCTTAGAAACTGTTTCATGATTGCACTCATACTGAAGTGAATCGTTCCATAGTCTATTGTGATCTAAGGATTTCATCCAATCGCTTAAGTGATTTGCGAGAGATGAAGTTGGCCATTGTTTGATTTACATACTATAAACAAACGAGCGTATTAATTCATTTATACTAGAGACAGATTACGATAGTCCTAATACAAGCTAAATATATTGGCTTGCAGGGCACTATCCCATCAATCTCCCACTTGCCCTAAAGCCAATCTCCCATCAATCTCCCACTTGCCCTAAAGCCAATCACAAACGCTTCTAAGACCCATCTTCCAAAGATGTTCTTCGAACTCTTTTCGTGACTAAGACTTTACTAGTGGATCATCTAGGTTGTCTTCCGAGTCGACGCATCCATTATGTGCGTTAACTCTACAAATGATTTCTCCAATCAAATGGTACTTTTCTCTTATTGTGTTCAGATTTCTGGTGAGATCTCGATT
This sequence comes from Penstemon davidsonii, assembly GCA_034814905.1. Taxonomy (NCBI): domain Eukaryota; kingdom Viridiplantae; phylum Streptophyta; class Magnoliopsida; order Lamiales; family Plantaginaceae; genus Penstemon; species Penstemon davidsonii. The sequence continues at coordinate 3,462 of JAYDYQ010001481.1, read as the reverse complement.
CCTTTGCTTTAGCAATAGCTCCATTGTTATCACAGAAGATAACCATGAGCTTCGCAATGCTAGGCACTACATCCAACTATTGGATGAAGTTTTTCATCCAAACACTTTCTTTCGCTGCAGTCCTTGCTGCGATATATCTTGCTTCAGTGGTTAAGATGGCAATGGTGTTTTGCTTGGAACCTTTCCAATTTACCGCTACCCCATTGAGGCAAAATATGTATCCAAAATTGGATATATATTCATCCACATCAGACTGAAAATTCGAATCATTAAATCCTTCGAGTTTTAATTCTCCATTACCACCGTAGACCAAGAACAAATCCTTAGTCTTTCTCAAGAGCTTAAGGATATCTTTTACGGTGGTCCAGTACTCTTCACTGGAGTTTGACTAGTAACTGCTCGTGACACTTGAGCAGGTTCTATGTCTGGTCTAGTACATATTATAGCATACCACATGCTACCTTTTGTTTGAAACATAAGGTATTTGAGACATTCTCCTTTTATCCTCATTCGATGTAGGGCACATCGAGTTGGAAAAAAGTTACAGTGTCTCATTGGAAGCAATCCTCTCTTGGATTCTTCCATACTGAATCTTTTAGTATCGTTTCTATGTACTTAGATTGAGAGAGTCCCAACATCTTCTTTGATCTATCCCTATAGATACGTATCCCAATACGTAAGATGCCTCTCTCAAATCTTTCATGGATAACCATGCTTTCGTCTGCGCTGACATTCCGATATCATCCCTGATAAGCAGAATGTGATCGACATATAAAATATGAGCTTTATAGAGCTCCCACTAATCCTTTTATACACTCAATGTTCATATTCGTTTTTTTTATGAAGTCAAATGCCTTGACTGTCTCATCAAAACAAATGTGAATTTGAATGGATTCAGACTTTGCTACTGGAGAAAAGGTTTCATCAAAGTCTGTTCCAGAACTTTGTGAATAGCCTTTTACCACTAGTCGAGTCTTAGAGGTCAACACCTCTCCATTCATTCCTAGCTTGAAGATCCATTCACAACTTACAAGGATAAATCCCTCGGGTGGATCGACCAAGGTCCATACCTTGTTGGAATGCATGAAATCCATTTCGGGTTGCATGAACTCTTGTCATGCATGCACGTCTACATCTAATGTAACTTCTTCGTATATGGTAAAACCATATCTTTCAAGCTCTTCATGAACTTGATCAGATCTACGAAGTATTGGTGTACTAGATGATTCAGTAGTTTCTGGATTAACTCCCACTGTTTGTGGGGATGGGTCCAAATCTTGGACTTCATCAAGTTCCATGACATTCCCTATTTCCTTTGACGAGGATTTCATCAACTGAGGAACGGGTTGTTAGGAGAAACGATTGTTTCTCATTGTCGTGGAACATGTATCCAATGGTTTTCTTTGGATACCCCACAAACTTATACAAATTGGATCTACTAGCCAATTTATCTCCTTTCTAGTTCCCAACTTAGGGAGGAGATCTCCATACTCAAAGATAAGAGTATAGAGGTGTTTTTGCCATACCTTTCTTGGTAAAGCTTTGTAGGCACGGACTTTGAAGGTACTTTGCTCAGTATCTGTTGGGATTTTATGGGTATGATTGTCAAAAACAACGTTGCGGAATATAAAATTTTTCAATTTTTCATACACCAATTCCCAAGAACATTTATTAGCACATATGAATAAAGGTTGAATACAATTTAGCAACAAATTACTAAATTGAAAAGATGTAAATCGAATTTACCTCACCACAGGCAAGGTGGTGGTTTCTCCGGTCTTCTCTTCTCGTTCACTAGAGCACCCCAAGTGTTGTGCCTCCAGAGATTAGTCCACACCAGATGGATTGAATGACTCCTTCAATTCTTAGGCTTAGAAATGGAAGAGAAGGATTCTTGTCAATGGCAGATCTAGATCTAGATCTAGATCTAAGTGAAGGAGAGAGCAAGAGGGAGAGAGGGGGGCGGCCAAGTGAGGGGGCGGCTAGGTCAAGATTCTAGCTTAGGGTTTGAGTCTCAACTTAGACTCCTTTATATAGCCACCTCCAAAGCCCCTTTGTGTGCAAGACTTGCTATTGGGCCATTAATTAAATTGGCCCATGTCTTGCATTAATTTAATTAAACACTTTAATTAAATTAACCCAATTAATCTAATTAATTATCTCCCACTTTAATTAACTCTTTAATTAATATTTAATTAATTAGACTATCTAATTAATTATTTCTCTCTCAGAATTAACTCTTTAATTCTTTTATTTGATTTAACTATTTAAATCAAACCTTTCCTTAATTGACTGTCACTGTCCAACTGTATTGTGTGTGACCCTCTAGGTTCACCATCAATGGGCCGTAGGCCCACGACTTTCGTGATTTAATTAACGAGCAATTAATATTCAATTAATTGCTCCGATCAATAAACTCCTTTAATTGACCACTCCAGAATTAATCTCCCATTAATTCAGGAGTACCCACACCTCATGGTCGATGTCTAGCCACAAGCCCATGAGGCCCAACTTCAGGTGAATTGATATTAGTGAACCTCACCTCTTATAAGTACCATGTACATATGGTCCCTCTAACGACTAATTTCCCGATCGAGACCTAGGGTGTGTGAATTAGTCAGCACCTCTAATTATCTCGATTCTGTACTTTCTAATTCTGGATAATAATTCCAGTGTGACTGCTAAATTTGGAAACCCCTTTCCAAATTCGTCACTGACCATGGCCATGGATTTCTAGGAATCTATTATCTAAGAACGTACAGGAAATTCCCTCATTCATTACAATGAGTCGGTAGATCCCATCTTGATGCTAACCATCCGCATATACGACTATACGTACCCAAAGTAGGCGCACAATGGTCAGGCTACGTGACCGGCTCCTAAATCAAAATACGCATACCCGTATGCCGAATTCGCCCTAGCATCTCAAGTCTAAGGACTAAATCGTACACTGTTATAAGTCTTGAGAAACATCCCATCACTGATATGCTTTACGCACTTCCACAATGGGTTTCTCTGTTCGGGTCGTTTGATGCGTTCGATCCCCTATCGAACCACCTAGTCATATGCACTGACATCAAATGTCTTGTTCATGAAACTCCACAAATTCACTCCATGTGAATCATGCATAATCCTACAAGTCTTGACGATTCCTTCGATACCCCGTCTCGACAGGAATCTATGACTTGGAACACTTTTGAGATCACGACCTTAGAGACTGTTTCATGATTGCACTCAATACTAAAGTGAATCGTCCCATAGTCATGAGTGATCTCAGGGTTTCAACCAATCGCTTAAATGTGTTCGCGAAAGATGAAGTTGGCCATTAGTTTATCTTATGAAATAAATAAACTTTGCGTATTAATTAATAAATCAAAGATTCATACAAGATAAAATAGTCCTATTACAAGCTATTGAGTTGGCTTGCAGGGCACTATCCTATCAATCTCCCACTTGCCCTAA
>JAYDYQ010001480.1:0-31064 GCA_034814905.1 Penstemon davidsonii | reverse complement strand
ATATGGCACCATCTTTCAGTAAGAAAACATATCCGGAAGTGGACTTACGACGATCTAAGTCTCCACCCCAGTCAGCATCTGTGTAGCCTTTCAGCGATAATCCCTTTCCTTGAAAACAAAGGAAATAGTCTACAGTACCCTTTAGGTATCTGAAAATCCTCTTTACAGCCACCCAGTGTCTTCTTCCGGGATTGGATTGATACCTACTGACCAGACCTACGGCATAGCAAATGTCGGGGCGAGTACACATCATAGCATACATCAAGCTCCCTACAGCACTGGAATATGGTACTTTTGACATTTCTTGATTCTCTGCTAGATTCGTTGGACACATCTCCAGACTCAGGCTATCGCCTTTCATCACAGGAGTGTCTATTGGCTTGCAATCAGTCATCCTAAATCGTTCTATGATCTTTCTTATATAAGATTCTTGAGAAAGAGCAAGGAGTTTCTTTGAACGATCTCTGTGGATCTTAGCGCCTAGTATGAAATTTGCCTCACCCATATCTTTCATCTCGAAGTTAGAAGATAACCATTCCTTGATGGTGTTTAAGAATCTCTTGTCATTTCCGGCTAACAAAATGTCATCGACATAAAGAGATAGTACTACAAAATTTTTGTTTGAACGTTTGACATAGACACAATGGTCTTCATCCATCATAACGAAGTTATAAGAGATTACAGCCCGGTGAAATCTCAAATACCACTGTCTTGATGACTGCTTAAGACCGTAGATTGATCTTTTCAATTTACACACTTTGTGTTATTGGTCTTTGAGAACAAATCCTACTGGCTGGTCCATGTAGATTTCTTCTTCTAGTTCTCCAATCAGGAAAGCAGTCTTAATGTCCATTTGATGTAATTCTAAATCTAAGTTAGCTATAATGGACAAGAGGAGGCGAATGGAGGTAAATCTTACTACAGGCGAGAAGGTTTCTTCGTAATCAATACCCTCGAGTTGGGTATACCCTTTTGCTACTAAACGAGCTTTATATCTATCAATTGTTCCATCGGCCTTTTGCTTAATCTTGAGAATCCATTTATTCCCGATAGATTTTCTGCCAGGAGGAAGATCGACCAACTCCTAGACTTGGTTCGATATCATGGAATCCATTTCTTCTTCCATTGCTTTCTTCCATTCGTCCTTTTGAGGACATGATAGAGCTTCATCAAAAGATTTAGACTCTTCATCTTCTATGGAGGAAATATTAAAAATATGCCCTTCTACGTCGTAGTGACGTCTAGGAATATTCCCTCTCGAACTTTTCCTAAGTTGTGATTCAGTAGTATCGTTCTGGGCCAAATTACTCCCACTTGGATCAAGTGGTCCAGTCGTGTCATTTTCCACCAACGATTCATCTAGATCAATGCCATTGGCTGAATCAGCTAATTCGAATAGAGGTTCTCGACTTTTGATCTCACCTCTTTTAGGAAATTCGTTCTCCAAGAATGTCGCATCTCGTGAGTCGATTTCAGTGGTGCTACCCTCTTCATTTTCTCCTATGAACACGTAACCCTTAGAATGTTCAGCATATCTTATAAAGATACATTTATTTCCTCTGGGGCCAATCTTGCCATATTTGTTCGACGAGTCGAGCACGTAAGCCGCTGATCCCCAAGGTCTAAGGTTGCCGAGATCAGGTTTTCTACCTGTGCAAAGTTCATATGGGGTGGTAGCCACTGATTTTGATGGCACTTTGTTTAATATATAGGCAGTAGTTAACAAAGCATCTCCCCAAAAGGAAATTGGTAAGTTAGCTTGCGCCATCATGGACCTAGTCATTTCTAGCAATGTTCTATTCCTCCTCTCAGCAACTCCGTTTTGCTGAGGTGTGTCAGGATTAGTTAATTGCCTAGTTATCCCTTTTTCTTTACATAGGTCCTTAAATTGACCTGATAGATATTCCCCGCCTCGATCAGTCCTCAAGGATTTGATCGTTCTATCTAATTGGTTTTCTACCTCATTAAGGTAACGTCTAAAGCACTCCAGTGCTTCGGACTTATGCGAAATCAAATAGACATACCCAAAACGAGTGAAGTCATCTATGAAAGTAATGAAATAGGAGGCTCCATGTCTTGCCATAACACTAATCGGACCACATATGTCTGAATGGACTAATTGCAATGGAAATTCAGCTCTAATAGCCTTACCAAAGGGTTTACGAATAGATTTTCCAGCAAGAAAATTTTGACAAGTAGGTAAATCGACTTTAGATATTGGACCCAATAGTCCTTCTCTCGCGAGACGATTCATTCTATCTTGTCCTATGTGACCTAATCTAGCATGCCAAGTATTAACATTCACTATAGAATTACTGGAGGAACAAGCATTCAAAACAGAACTACTATTAACATAAAAGTTAAAATCTTGTCTGTTACAGTCAAAAACCATAAAACCATCTCTAAGATGTCCAGAACCATAAAAAACATTGTCTAAATAAACATGAACAGAATTACGACAGAAGTTCAAATTAAATCCTAATCCTAGAAGAGCAACAACTGAAACTAAATTCCGTCGAATATCTGGAGCGAATAAGACATATTGTAGGATCAGGGTTCGTCCACCATGCAAATCAAGTTTGCAAGTACCAATCCCTTTAACCTCCACTCTGGCATTATTTCCTACATATATCCATCTTGTTCCAACAGGGACTCGACGAAACTCTACCAACGATTCACGATCTCTAGTCACATGGTCTGTTGCACCTGAGTCAACAATCCACACAGGATATGATTCAGTTAATAAAACTGTACTACATACATGAACAAAAGATAAAGACGAATCATAGTGTGCTACCTTATCCTTCTTAGGATTGGTACACTCACAAGCAAAGTGCCCGAGTGCTCCACAGTTGAAGCACTTCATATTGCTCTTGTCTCTCTTCTTTTTGGGAAAACGCTTACGTTTGCCACCATGGTTGGGATTGTTGTTCTTCTCACCAGTCTGCTTCCCAGAGTTGCCTTTCTTCCAGTTCCTCTTACGTTTGAAGCCCGAAGCTTTCTTGGAACTAGTCTCAGCAATGTAAGCACTCGACATGGATTTTGCAACTCCAAGTCCCTCATCCTCAAGTTCAACGTGGCGAGCAGCATCAGCAAAGGTTTTGATGCTATCATTATGAGTCAGATTGATTTTCAGATGCTCCCACTTGTCAGGAAGTGACCGGATTAAGGCTTGAACTTGCTGCTCATCAGAGAGTACATGGCCAGCTGACACAAGCTCCCTAATCATGTTAGACATCACCCTTATGTGTTGCTTAATGTTATGATTAGGCAGTTTCTTATAAGTGTCAAACTTAATTGTCAGCTGCCTCAGGCGAGTGATAGTTGTACCCCCATATTTCTCCTTGAGAAACACCCATATGTCATGAGCGGTAGGGTGCTGCTCACACTCGTAAATCAGATCATCAATCACAGAGCTAACCAGGATTGCACGAGCTGTGGAATTTTTCTTTTTCCACACCTGGTAAGCCTCTTGATCCCTTCTCTGTTGGACACTATTTCCAACACCTGGGTCATCCATGATTTGGTTGATGCCATCCAAAACATCTTGCTCATCGAGCACATACCAAATCTTATGACGCCAGATGTCATAGTTGTCACCGTTCAGTTTGTCACCTTTGTTAAGGTCAGCAATGATCGATTTTGATGCCATAGTCTGTTAATTAAGAAGTGATTAAATGTTAAAGCCCTTATACACATATTTTATTTTATAATTAAGCTCCATAAAGACTTGACACAAGTAATGGATTCGAAAGTTCACGCAATGTTCCCAATCATCATCCATTTACAAGTATCTCATAACTATGGACTTAATATCAAAAGTATAAAAAAACTAAAGTTCTCGGTGATAGTCATTCTAAAACCTAAGAACTCCCACTGGAAAAGATGATCAAACATGCTAAGGCAAAACAATACATATACGATCATAAATATGTAAGCAAACAGAGCATGCAATTGAATCAAAACAACTAAGATCCAAACATAAACAATTATCAAATCCAGTCTCATGTTCGAAAAACAAATAAACAACATAGAATATCTGCAAATGGAAATAAATTACAGAAATCATTCAAATCGGAAAAATCGACCCTCTGGTTCGATAGATTGCCAAGACTGAACAAAAGCTTCATTGGCAATGGCTTGAGACAGCCTGTCACAAGGTACTTGCTTCAAGGACCGATGAGTTGATTTCTTCCTCATGTCGGACCTCAAGTTGCGGGGGTTAGAGTTGAGACTTAAAAATAAAGTCTTTTCAGCCTTTTTCTTGAGGTATAATTTCCATCCATTATGCATGTTGTGAATAAAGTTTTCAATTGTATTATCTCTTCCAATATAGTTTATCGCCTCTTCCCATATTTTATGAAGTTCAACCGGAAGGGATTGCTTGTAGACATCACACCATCTCTCATACGGATGAATGTCATTATTATAATAGCGAACGCGGCGGTGTAACATTCTCATTACTCTCCAATGTTCTTTAAGAGTGTGTTTGGGATCCATTTGGTACGACACCAAATTTTCTATGACCCCAGGTAGCTCATGGATACGTCGCTCAAGGGCTTCTCCCGTAAGTACCCTATATTTGCTATAGATCAAAGGCATACCTGAAGGATGAGGGTAATATTAAAGTTTGCGGAATTTTAATATTTCCAGCGATTGAATTACATTTGGAAACTCTCAAGAATGTTTTGTTTGCTCAGTTTCAAATAAAATACGTGAAAAAACAAATGCTCAAGCAAGAATAAACAAGCTTTATTTTCTAAAGTATCACAAAATTCAATCTCAGTTGCCACCCATGAAGGACAATTTCATTTAAATTTTCTGGAAAACATTTGAAATTTTCTGATGAAGAATTTTATTTTCTGTGAATTTCTAAAGGTTTAAAACTTGATAAATCAAAATAAATTTTAAACATTTTTCAAAAAATTATTTTAATTCACAGATAAATCAAAAATAAAATTTCGAGTTCACAGAAAAAATTTCGGTCAAAACCGGCGGCGGGAAGAGGCCTCACGCGCCGGCGGTGAGTGTGGGCGTGTCATGGTTGAAAAACCATGACATGAGCTTGCTTCTGCCACGTGGCAGACTCAGGTCAGGCCACGTGACAGTCAACAGGTGCGCGCCAGGCCACGTCATGGACACGTGGAGGTGCACGTGTCGATGACGTGGCAAATATAGGTCCAAAAAAAACTACGTGGCGCTGACGTGGCATCCACGTGTATTTGACATGAATGCCACGTGGACTACGATGTGGCGCGGACAGTTGGTGACTGGACATCCGCTCGCGTAGGTGGCGCGTGTGCCTCACGCGCCGTCTTCTGGGCGTTTTCCGGCGATGTCCTTCTGGCTACCCCCCTCCCCATTTTCGTGCCTTCTGAATCCATTGGTGCAAACGGTTTTAAGTTTTGAGCTCTCGACATTGGAGTTTGAATTACAACCGCTTAGGATGAGAGTGGGCGAGTGTATTATGCATTGTATACTTAGAATTAATTTCCAGATTATTTTGGGTAAAAGGCAGAGGCTTAAAAAACAATTAACATACAAATTAATCAGCCAAAAAATAATCTGGGCACATATCCAGAAAGCTTATTTCAATACGAACGTAAGCATATATGATAGATCACATAATTCAAAGTATCAAATCGGGAAAACGCATAATACTATTTTAACAAAATAATTTTTTCAGAGCAGTTTATACATCAAAAAATTCTGAAAAAATACAGATAATTATAACTTCATGTAAGCATGATTCAGTAATAGGTACAACACAATTTGACTATTACAGCATGCCTCGAAAAATAAAACATCATAACCATAATTCCACAAATCCGAAAATTCACTAAGAAAAATAATTTGACATGAATTATAAATTATGAACATCATGAATTCTGAACATAATCAGAAAAAAAAGGTTTCGAACTCAATCACAACGATGGCTCTGATACCAATGTTGGTTTTCAAACAACATACATGCTTTAAAAACGAAATTCAAAGCAAACAAAAGTAAAGGATCATACTTGATAAATTGAACCGGCAATTGAGTCACGAAACCCTTCAATCTGATTTCTGGTTGTCTCCAAACACCCTTGGTCGATCTCCAATCACGAACGGAAAGAAAACTCTGATCACAGCCTAAGAACCTCGGGATTTCAATGTATTCTGGATATGATCACCAATAAATCTCTCTAAAGAAAATACGTGTTCTCCTTTTTTCTCTCTAATATTTTCTCTCTGTTGATTTTGAATTGAATTGTGCAGTTGAAAATAAAATTGAACGTGATATTTTATTTAACTGACTTTGAGAGAGAGAGAAGTGGTGGAGAGAAAATAAGAGTGGGTTAGTGGGGAGTTATCAAACTCTCCACTAACCAACTGGATCTTGGATCCGGTTTGGGTCGGCCCACATGGGCGCCCAGATCCGATCCGGTCCGGATTGGATCAGTCCAACAAGAAGGGTTCCTCAAAATTCATCAAATGCACAGAAATCAAACGAATTTTATCCTAAATATACCTTAAATCAGAGTTTGCAATTTGTATGCGGCGGATTTATCAAGTATTTTTCAAACAAGTTATCTTCTTACTTAAAGACTTTTATCCCCAGTTTTAAAATCTTTTAGTTTGTTCAAAATGTTTGTATGCTTTTGGAATATGCAAGGAATCAAACAAAGAGAATTTTTATAGGGGTTATATACATAAGAATGTATTTTAGTCCAATCTTCTAAATCACGAAGATTTAAGTTATACTAGAAACAATAAGTAACCTAGTACACTCTTCTTGTGCTTTTACAACAAATGATAAAGCCACAACTTCGTTATAGGAGATCACAAAGAAAACCTATACTATGAAGTTATATCACTCACACAGATGGATATACACTTCGCACAACACTTAAAGTTTACACAGAAATCAATAAGATTAATTTTGTTTGTTTCTTCAACTTGACTTTATCAAAAGATGACTCTACTGATGGTGATCTGTTCTTGAGTTTTTTAGACTTAGAAAATTTGCTCGCTTGAATTCTCTCAGTTATTATGTTCTCTTTAACTCTTGAATGTATTTATACTTGAGGATTTGAATTCTGCCCGTTGAAGTAAGATAGATTTCAGATCTTCCTCGAGTACTGGTCCTTGTCTCTGAACGGCTTCCTGCAACTGTTCACTGTACAGTTCTACTGTACTTTCTGTCACGTCGCATTAAGTGCATTTATTACCGTTGTAATAACTTCCTGATCACTTCTACTCTGTTGATGGAAATCACCTTGCTCATGAACACTCTGTTGATTCAAATCGAACTCATCTGATTTGACTCTACTAAAATTCACTAGTCTGATTCCGTACTCAGCATCATATCAGTAGTCTTCTGGACCAAAATTCAACCCTTCTGATTTTACTTGTTTTCTCAGATTGAATTTGTTAGAGGTTTGCCAAGCTTCCATTACTTCGCTGATGACTTTTGAAAATCATCAAAACCTCCCTTTACTTCTTCATCTTCATCCAACAAAAATTATGATGAAATTGGAGTTGAGAAATTAAAATGTAACTGGTATCGATAAAAGAAATTACAATAGTAGATTTTCCCCAAATCATGAAATGGGAACGCTGGATGGAAGCAAACGATGAAGAATATTTGACTGGCACAAATATCTAAATATGATTATTTTTGTCAGATGCTTAATTCTGGACTTAATCATGCCAACCGAAAACTTTTTTTTCATTAAATGATTGATTGTAATCTTGGGCCAAATTTGTAACCAAACATCATTTTTAATAGTCGACTCAATTGTGTTATTAGGTGCAACATGCAATCTGGTCTGATCCCATTGAAAAAACCGAACGGCCCCTTGAGTGTTTTTGCACATTAGTACTTGCCCCTCTCATTTATTATAAATATTGTCGATTACCATTTTTAGTCGGCCTAGGGTCGAATTTCGTGATTTTTTTATGCTCACTATATGGGCATATGTAAGGGAAAGCAGGGGCAGAGCCAGTATTTCAAACTGACGGGGCAAGACCAAGTTGAAAAGGTATTTATATTTTTTGCTGTAATTATTTATGGAATAAAAATTAAAAGTTTTTGGCAAAAAAAATCATTTTTAATGTATTGATATTTTTATTTTGACATCTTGAATTGTGTTCTACGATTTGTCATGACATCAATTAATCAATAACCTTTTTTTATAATTAAATTAATTGACAATTGAATTAATATCAAAACATTGAAAAAAAATTATATCATATTTATTAAACGAAATAGATAATAAATCATCTTCCATTTTATTTTACTCAATGTATTTTGATAAAATTAATCCCATCCCACAGTTAAATTAGAAATAACATCAAAATATTCATGAGTTCAAAATTTTATAAGTACTTTTTCCGTTGTAAGTTCTTGATTAATCTTCTCTCATTGTATTCAAATTTCAAAATTTAGAAATAAAATTGTGATGAAAAGTTGATTTTTTTTATTAAATAGAGTTACGTCAAAATTCGAATTAATTAAAATTGTTGTGTTAGGATCAAATTTACCTTATTCATTTTCTTTTTAATTATGAATGTGGATATTTAATCCAAAATTTCAAGGGGCAGTGTGTGTTTTGATTTGCTATTGAGAATCATAAATAACAAAATTAAGAGAGTTATTTATCATGAGTGCTCTTAAGGTCAGTAAATGAAGACTTATATACTCAAAATCTTTAGGAGACTGGGAGTGTGGGTGGGGGCAAGTCCCTCTAGGGCAAGAAAGTCTTTTCAAAATTAAAATTACCATATGTTACTGCGATGATAATAAATTTTAATATTAATTGACCAATGACCATTGAGAAACTGAATGTAACAAATTTCACTGAGAATAGTCTTCAAATACTATATTGTCCTTATATAAATTGAAATGGTGAAAACGCAACTGAAAATTTCGCGAAGTTTGATAGTTGATCGGCTAAAGGTGGTGAGGGGTAAGTGCTAACTAAGAAAGGTTAGAGATAAAAGTGCAAAAAGTACTCAATGTTTATAGTGGAAAGTTCTTCTTAGCATGGATGGACCTAGAGAGGAGCAAAGGGGGGCTATAGACCCCCCTCAAATTTTCTGAATTATATATTAGAACTGATCAAGATTTTGCATAAGATTTGTGGTGGTCAATTGATGATGCTAGACAACATGATGTCTGGAATTCAAACCCTTCATGGATCATTTTTTGAGTTCTTTTAATTTTTTGTCCTTCTCAATATTATTTTCAATATCTTATGTTTTCTTTCAAAAATAATTCCTTAATAGTATTTTCAAAATTTTATGTAAAAAAAATTCCTGCTCAATAATATTTCAATGTTTTATGTGTTCTTAGCAATTTTTTTCTTCTTAATAATATTTCTATATTATGTGTTTTTTAAAAAAAATTCCTTAATAATAATTATTAAAACAATATGAACTATCATTGTTTTTGTAGTTTGATTTTATTTTTTCTTTATTTAATGTACTAAGTTGAATAAAAAAATCTCAATAATTTTAAAAAGAATACAATCTTATATTTTCTTTATAATATGGTTTTTCCGTTATAACGGGGTATCATATGTAACAAAAATAACTTATAGGGTTCATTTTTTTTTGTCAAACTTCACCTCCTATTTTTTCTATCACTTCATATATTCTATTGTGAATAAATTTAAGTTTGACTATTTGATTGAATTTTTTTTAATATACTTTAGCTTAGCCCCTGCTTCTTAGTACATGTTAGTAATTTTATGATAATCCATATTAATAATTTTACCATAAATTTTGTATACGATAATTTCAAAAAAATTACACACACGAAGCAAAAGAAGACTGGCCTGCGTAATATCCCGGTATTCATTTTATTTATCTTCTTTCTTATAAAACTTATAAAAAAGAAAAATACTACTTTAAAATAGAAAAGAAAATAAAGGAGAAAATTTATTTTCTTGCCTTTTATTGACGAATAAAATAAATAAAGATTGTGAAATGTTGTAAACTTTGGAATGTTAAAATTAGCATCAAATGACTGAAGAAATGGATTGACAGATCACCAATACTCTACGTACGTGTGTTCATTTTTTTTTTTAACAAAATTGACATTTCACATATTTTATATGGCTGCTTTGAGCAAAAGAAACAACTTTCTTGCTTCTATTCTGCAATGAGAGAAGCAAAAGCGATTGATATCGAAACGTCAAATGTGGGTGTTCAAAAACCAAATTGAGATACCAAAATATTTATGCCTGTTCTTTAATTCTGATAATTTATATAGAATTGAATTCTTAACTTAGATGCTGTAATGTGTAGTGTGTATGATGTTTGCTGACCAACATTGAAGGTAAGCATAAATAAGCTTAATTTTTAATATCCCACATTGGTTGTACAGTAAATATGAAGAGAGACTAGTTAATATAAATCGGGCCTTTCATTCTCTTTAAGGCTTATACCTTTCTTGGCCTTTTGGCTAAGATCAAGTGTAGTATCTGTTCTTATCAGTTTAATATCTGATATGTGGGCTATTGGCCCACACGATATTAAATTAATTTTTTAAGGGGAAAAGCCCCTTAAGGCAGCTTGTTGTCTGGGCTTTTGTGTGTCGCCCATGCGTTGCACCATTGCACGGGCCTGGCACACCCCACCAATTTAAGTTAAATATTTTTGTTAGCAATTTTCATAAAATCAGAGAGCTGAAAGGCCCAACCCAAAATCCCATTTGTATATGTTTGTCTTTTGCTTTTCATCTTATAGACATTTTAATTGGAGATCAATTATGAAGTACCAAATAAATTGTAAAAAGACAATTAGGAAATATTTTCCACTTGGCACAGATTATTCTTTTTGATAACTCCTAACACACATACTTACATTCTTTTATAGAAGAAGGGGAAAATTTAGGAAATATTGACTTTCTTTTGTCAGATATTTTAAAATGCACTCCAACATTTTAAGCTTTTAATACAAAGAAATTTAAAAGATATTTAGTTTTTCTCATAAATTTTAAAGGAAGGTTCGAATTAATTGGGAAAGAGATGTACCATTTTCATACATTATTAATTGAAATATGAGGGCAACGTGTATATGACTCAATTTTCCTTTGAATTAGATTAGTGGTTAAATAATTTAAATAGTAGTACTAATTTCTTAAAAAAAAAAGGTTGTACTAATTTTTTTCGAAATTTCCTGCACCCCCTCCCGAAAAGTGGCTACATCCATCCTTGGGTTTGTAAGATTGCAGTTCGGTCTCAAAAAAGTGGTTAATGTCTCTTATTTGGAGCAGTTGTAAATGTAGCTCCCCCTTGATTCAATAATCTCTCCAAAATAGGATTTCCACTTTAGAGTTTTATCCTTTAAATTTAATAAGAAATTAAACTCCATGCCAATGAATTCAAATTTCAAAAATAGAAAAATGATCAGAAGGGTTCCTCAAAATTTGTAACACCCCAAAAATTTCGGACCCTTTTGATTGGATTTTTAACCCAATTTCATGTGCCACGTTTTATTCTTGAAGTTAAGCAATAATTTGAACTAAAATATACAATTTAATTAAATCTTGTGATCTTTTGAACTTTGAAATAATCCAAAATATAAAAGTTACTTTAAAATTAGATATAGAACTTTTTGAAATTTTTCGGGTTTGGATGCACAAAAATTTTATTTTAAGGGGTAAAATGTAAGTTTTTAAAATTTTAGGGGGCAAAGTGAAAATTCGCCCCTGACTCTTGTAGGCTGCTAATAGCAATAATTTCTCTCCTAGGACAGCCTAAGGGCTGCTAAAGCATGGTCTTGGGTGGAGGAATTGTTCTATCCAATAAATACATGCATTGGTGGAATTAAAAGATTAAGCATGATATATCCCTCTCTTCCCAATGTGTATATTACTTGTCATATACACTTAAGATCAGATTTTTATCTCATTTACATACACATTATATAGTATAAAGAAAATAAGAAATAGAAAAGAGACAACACACTAGAAAGATACAATTTTCGGATTTACACAACCCAGTCTCGGTTTTTCGTACATTCCGTCTTCGTCCACCGTTGGATCATAATCAAATTTTGCGGAAAGGTCTTACACGCATGGGGCTACATATTGACCGTTCAGATCGTCGTTTTCATCTCTCGAAGTTAATCGGAAGACGTTTGAAATTGGTGAAAAATAAGGATTTGAGGGCTTTTGTTATGAATCACCACCGGAGCCGCCACCACTGCCACCGGAGCCGCCACCACTACCTTCGGAGGTCTGGAAATGAAGAGAGCTTCATCCCCTTCGTTGCTTTGGGTAAAGATTTTCCTAGGCTTGTGTTCTTTAATCTTTGTGATTTTACTTTCTTCTCTTTAAAGTATATATTGAAGAAGTTTAATTTATCCTTGTAGCTTTTGTGATAAGTTGTTGAGTTTATATTTTATATTAGATATTTAATGACTTTGATGTGGTTTTGTTTAGATATTGCTTATATGTTTGGATCTTGATTTATTTTTGTAAGAAAGTTAATGTTTTTAATTTTCGAAACTTTAAGGGGGTATTTTTGAAAGGTTTTAAAAGTTTAAGGGTTATGGCTGCGATTTTTTTTGGTAGTAAAAGTGGACTGAAAATCTCTGTTTTGTTTGATATTTGGTTTGAGTTTACTTAAAAATTATTAGTTTTAAAGTTGCTCCAAGTTTATTTGCAAAAAGGGAGTTTTTGAAACTTTTGGGGTTATTTTTGTAAATCTAAAAATAAGGGGGTAAAGGTGCTGTTTTGTCGCTGTTTTTACATAGTTACTTTTACAAACTTTTGATTAATTGATTTGAAGTAGTGCTTAGGTCACTTGTGTTTTAAAATTGAAAATTTGTAAAATTTTCCGAAGAAAATTTATAATTAAAGAACTTTTTATTTCTCATAGTTAGTTTGTGAAAAGTTATTAAAATTTATTTTTAATCTCAGTTTTACATTGAAAATATGCTTGATTATTTTTAAATGTTGCTTAGATGCTTGGATCTTGAATTATTTTTCAAGAAAGTTGATTTTATTAAGTTTTTTAAAACTATGAGGGTATTTTTGAAAAGTTTTAAACTTGTTGGATTTCTAAAGATTTGATTTTTGAAGTAACAAGATACTTAATATTCTGTTTTTATCTGATTTTCGATATGGGTTTAGTTAAAAATCCTTTGATTTAAAATTTGTTCCAAATTTTCGCAAAAATGGATGTTTTAAAAAGTCTAAGGGCTGTTTTGTAAATATGAAAAATGAAGGAAAAAATTTGCTGTTTTGGCGCTGTTTTATGTAATTAATATTTTGAGTTTTGAAAACAATTATTCTTAAGTGGAGTTGATGTCGTAAGTTCTAAGCACTTTTGTGTGATGTGTTAGTTTATCAAATCCTTTATAGGATTTTCATGAGTTATGTTTGAGTAAGGTTGTTAGATAAATTCTAAGTCGTATACGTACTTGCTCAGGTTTCGGATACGCTTCATTTGTGGAGTTTAGTCGCTATACTAAGCGACAAAGGTGAGCGTTGTGTGTTGAATTTGTATGTCGGTCCGATGTGCTAGTAGATCTAGTCAAACATTTACTTATGCTCTTAATAATCAAAGCATGTGTTATATTATTGGACTTGTTACGTCGACATTACTCGCATGAAATCCTTAGTATATCAACATGATAATCCAATGCATGCTACATCCGAATCTACTAGTTGCGAATATATTTTACTAAATTATCATGATACCCAAAATTTGCATTTGATAAGTTGTTAAATGTTGATAATATGTTAAATATGTTTGATATGTTATGTTTCCGTCTGTTTTCGATTTTGTGTTTCCGTTTGTTTCCGATTTTGTGTGGGCCCCTTTTGATTGGTATATGGACCCGATGCCAACCTGGACGGCAAGGGCCGGCGGGATTGTCACGGTTACCCATAGGCATGGCCTTACAATCCAAGTGGGGAGGAACACTTGGGGAGTAAGGACGAACTTAGGCAAAGACATGTCGATGCATATTAGATAGTAAGGTCGCTCCTTACTTGGCGTGTATGGATGGACATCAGACTGAGGATGGAGGGTAAGTGGAGGATGGCATCAATAGTTCTTGATTATGTGAATTCTGTGTTTCTTCTGTCTTGAATATATGCTTAATTTGCTTGATAACATGCTTACATTATACAATATGTTGCATCCATACATCATACCATGCAAATTCGCACCACAACCTCACTAAGTTGGACAATCAACTTATGTGTTCCATGTTTCACTCTTTTCAATTTCAGGTGTTCTGGAAAATAATAGTCGAGTTGCGGTTAGGTCATCACGATTGCGGTCCCACCCTAGTTTTGGGAGAGTAATTATATTTTGTTGTCGATTTAGGTTCTTTCTCGATTTTGTTTAAAACCTTGCTTAGAAAATTTGAATCGTTAAAGTTGATTTATATTTTCGCAAAAGATATAAGATTTTCATAAATTACTTATTTATCTCTCTCGGTTGATTTTGTTCAAATTTTTTGATATGTTATGATTAAATGTTTCCGCTTTAAACCTCTACTATGGAAGTTGATTTTATTTTCGTCAAAAAAAAAAAAAAACATAGTAATTTAAATTGTTCTTATTTTATTTCAAATCGCTTCCGCTTTAAACCTTTTAATTTATCGTTTCTGTTTTATTAAAAAAAAAAAAGTTTCGATATTTTAACACTTTTTCAAAATAATAATAATTTTTCGACTGTTATTCGACGGGCCCGCGGGCCGTCACAGATGGTATCAGAGCTTCGGCTCAAGGCTAGGATAGGATCCTCGGATTTGTACTGAGGTGCTAGTAAGGTGGGACTCACCGTCGTGACTTTAGGGTGTCTACCCACATTGGGTAGTTCACTGTTAGGACAAGACCGCAACCGAAACCATATGTGTAGTAATTGTCCTTGAGTTTAAGGGTTATTTTTGCTTGATTCTGTGTTTTCTTGATTTATTATTTTGTTGGTGGTATCTCGAATACCCTAACGTTATTTGAACTTTATTGTTGATCTTATTGTATGGTTATGATTGTATATGTGTGCACTCCGTGAATTTTACGTAAATTAAAATATTTGAATCAAGCGACCTTTCTCGAAGTACATGTAGAATGACTAAAATAGTCGTAATTCTTTTGAATTCCTTATCGAGTTTACCTTATTCAGAACTCATAATTCTGATTCTAAACGTATTCATCTCCAAATTGATCTCTCGAATTTAGTAAGCTCTCTTGAGCCTATTTTTCACTATAATTAATTGTTTCGCCCTTATTCTAATGTTGGTACTTATTCATTTTGAGCTTGTGATCCATAGATGTCTTTTCTTCAAAATTTTGGTGAATCAAATTGTTATGTATGTAATCTTTCTTTCAATAGACAAAATAACATTTAAATTTCATTGACTGATAGTCTTGAGTTCCAACTCGTCTATTACTCGTTCCTTGCATTCAACTATGAATTATTATTGATAGCGAGTCACTTCATTTTGATTTCTAAAACTACCCTAAGTTCATGTCTAATATTTTCATTTTTGCTCGTGCTTTTCTGAAGTTTCTAAATGCGATTGCCCGAGTGTATCTTTTCATTCATGGAGTGCAATTTACCATAAAATTTTCTTCAATCATTTTAGCCTTATCCTTAATATGGCTTCTTGAAGTCATACTCTTAATTACATTTAATCTGACTCCTTGATTGTTTTCCTTGAGAGCTTATCTACACTCTCAATGAACATGTCTTTGTCTATTGGGGATTGACTTCTTGTATCCTATCAAGCTTTTATTTTGATCCCCTATTTTTTTTCTCGTTCAGAGTTTACCCCTCCTTATTTCATGAAGTACTTTCTCGTATCGACTTCGTAACCAAAATTATTTATTTTTGTCGGATTCTATGAATGTTATTATTCCTTGTCCTTCTTTTTCCGAGCCTATTTATTCAATTGTGATCGTTTTGAAATTATCCATATGATTTCATGTTACTCTTTTTCGTCGTATTCAATTATGCAATATTTAAATTTCCTGAAGGAATTGAATTGTCTCGGTTTCTTTTTGAACTTCACGTTTTCATTTTTGTCCTTTCATAAATTGTTGTTCCTTTGTCTATTTCATTCATTTTTGCGAGCCGCATAAATCAGATCAATTTATTCTCAATTTCTTTTGAACTTTGGACTTACCTTCTATTTGTTTTGAACTTATTTTTATTCCCCGTCTCGCTCAATTTGATCGTTTCGACGTTCTCAGATTTCACTATTGAGCTTTACTTGTTTTCTATTGCAGCTTGTTGCAATCATTATTTAAATGAATCTTTAAATCGTGCCATTTATCTTGACTTGTTTTCAAATGACCAAACACACTTTAATGTTTTGGTTATTATCGTCATGACACTTGTTTCGACTTTCTATTATACTTATCGATATTCTTGCTTTGATCTTCTTTTTACTTACACCGTTTGAAATAGTGAGGCTCATCCCTTACGTTATTCTTATCGGTGCTCCTTAATCGTTCTCCTTGTCACTTATATCGAATTATTCATTTGGTTATCTTTCTTATCGATAATTCAGTTCTTTTTGCAATCTTCGTTGATTCTTCTATATGTTGTCATTGCTAATTCTTATCTTATCGTCTTGAGCACCTTGATTCGATCATCTTTTCTAATCCTTATCGTGTCTCTTCATTCGACTCATTTAGTTCCTTGTGAGAACCCCAAGTCAAATGTCATTAATACCTTTTGAATTCCCTGGGTTAAATTGATCTTATGTATTGTTATATGAGTAGTTTTTCTTTTGAGAGAATCTTAATCCGCGGCATAGGAGTTGAAATTATCGTAGTATCCCATTCTACCGCATCATGATTATACGTAACGTATATGAAGTACTACATCGATCATCCTCGTGAACCTGACTGCATATCTTAAGATCCTCAGAAATATCTAACGTACGAAGAAAGAGATGTTCCAATACTCATCTAGATGAAGAAGCAAGTTAATTCCATTATGGCGTGGCCAGAGTATAAAAAAGGCGACTTCGGAGTTAGAGAAAAAGATACGTCAGAGTTTTGAAAACATCTAATGTATGAGAGAACATTTTTCACACACTCATTTTAATCAAGAAGGCTGCAGATTCCACAAGTAAAAGTTTTATAACGCACACAGACTAAGGAAGAAACATTTCGGGAGCTAGAAAAGAAGATACGTCGGCGTTACCCGGACCACGCAAATCTCAAGAGCGAATTGGGGACCAAATTCTTTTAAGGGGGGAGGATTGTAACGCCCCAAAAATTTCGGACCCTTTTGATTGGATTTTTAACCCAATTTCATGTGCCACGTTTTATTCTTGAAGTTAAGCATTAATTTGAACTAAAATATACAATTTAATTAAATCATGTGATCTTTTGAACTTTGAAATAATCCAAAATATAAAAGTTACTTTAAAATTAGATTAAGACCTTTTTGAAAATTTTCGGGTTTGGATGCACAAAAAAATTATTTTAAGGGGTAAAATGTAAGTTTTCAAAACTTTAGGGGGCAAAGTGCAAATTCGCCCCTGACTCTTGTAGGCTGCTAATAGCAATAATTTCTCTCCTAGGACAGCCTAAGGGCTGCTAAAGCATGGTCTTGGGTGGAGGAATTGTTCTACCCAATGTATACATGCATTGGTGGAATTAAAAGATTAAGCATGATATCTCCCTTTCTTCCCAATGTGTATATACTTGTCATATACACTAAGGGTGGGTTCGGTTTCTATTATTAGGCAAAAATAGGCCACCGATTGGGCCACAATTAATTCAATTTGGGCCATTAACTCTGTTCGGATAGGATGACAAAAACGCGGGCTGCCCGTCTTTATCCGCCGAATATGTGGGCCATCCCCACTTATAGGCCCGATTCTAATTTGACCTCCCCCCGTCCAATTGGAAAATAATGGCCCAGACTCAAATTTTCATCACCAAAATGCCCTTTCATTTCAAAGAAATTACACGATTTTCTTGCCAAAAACAATCCCCAATTTTTTTCCCTCTCTTTCACGCCTATTTCCCCCCATTGAATACGCAGGTGAAAAACCCTATACCGCATCCCTCACCTTTTCTCCGGTTGTTGATCTCTCCAAATACGTAGGTAACAAAGATTACTGAAAATTATCTCTAATCTATTTAACCGTAATGTTTGTTTTTTTTCAGATTGTTGATTTTTTCACCTCTGTTGCTGCTCCTTTTTTACGGGTTTGGTCCATTTTCAAGAAGTAGCATATTCTCAGCAAGGTATGAATTTTTGTTGTCTTGTTCGTTAATTGCATATGGGTAATTCCAAAATTTGCTTCTGTTTTGCGTAACCCTATGGGTTAATTTTGAGATTGCTAGTGTGTTTATCATTGCATAAATAACTTTGCTATAATGTATGAGATAATATAGTTTTACGCTTTCATGTTCATGTTCTTAGGGTTCATGTTCATGTTTATGTTTTGAATGGTTAGGGAATTTTTGTGTCTTTTTAGGGTGGGAATTTTTGTGTGTAATTGTTTCTGTTTCTGTTTTGTGTAAAATTAATTATTTTTATGGTGGTGAATACATAGATAAATTTTTTATGATTTGTATATGGGTTGTTGTGGATGTTGTAGGGGGGAATAATGAGATAATTGATGTTGTTTATTTTAGGATTCTCACATTGTTGGGCAGGCAGTGGACAAATGGATCCAAGGAAGAAACAATTGATGTTGTTAATGTTTCAACAGTTCTTCTGGATGGGCATTTTTCTGATATGGTTTCGTGTTAATGAACATTACCAAAAAACTAAAAAAAAACCCATACGATATAGCCTAATCCGTAGGAAGCGCAAACAATTGGAGTACCTAGAATATATTACACGAGAATGTACGCTAAGGTGTAAATATAATATACGTCTTAATATTAGTGCTTTTGATAAGTTTTGTAGTTTTCTACATAATGTGGGTGGTTTAACCGGAACTAAATACGTCACCGTGAGAGAACAAGTTGCCATGTTTTTAACTGTGCTTGCTCATCACAAGAAGATTCGAGTTGTTGCCACTGATTACCGTCGTTCCGGTGATACCGTTAGCAAGTGTTTCTATCGTGTATTGACTTGTTTAATGAAGCTTCATACCATTTTACTGTGTCAACCCGACCCAATTACTGATGATTGTGAGGATGATAGGTGGAGTTGTTTTCCGGTAAGCCATTACTTAAATTAGTTAGTGGGATTTGTCTTCTGTTGTATGTCTATATAAGAAACATTGTGTATGTATAGGGTTGCATAGGGGCATTGGATGGAACATATGTCCATGTTGAAGTCCCTATTGTAGATAAACCACGCTATAGATCCCGAAAAGGTGATATATCCACCAATATGCTTGCTGCGTGTGATGTTAGTGGTGGATTCACCTATGCACTTGTTGGTTGGGAAGGATCTGCTGCGGATGGAAGGGTTTTAAGAGATGCAATCAATCGGCCAAATGGATTGAAGGTGCCCACGGGTATAAACTTCATCATGTCCAAAGGGTACTTAATTTTTAACACAAGTTATGTATTTGCGTACTAATGTTAGACATTTTCTTTGATGTAGGAACATACTATTTGTGTGACAATGGCTATACTAACGGTGAAGGGTTTCTTACACCATATAGAGGAGTGCGCTATCACTTGAAGGAGTGGGGAGCGGGTATGGAAGCCCCTCAAAATGCGCAAGAATATTTTAACATGAAGCACTCCCAAGCACGGAATGTGATAGAGCGCACATTTGGACAACTAAAGAAACGTTGGGCAATACTCAGGAGCAACGCTTTCTACCCGTTGAAAACGCAAAACAGGATGATTATGGCTTTACTGTTGATTCACAACTTCATGAGGAAAACAATGGCGGAAGACCTCTTGCATGATGATCCGAATTTGGATTCAAGTGACTCGAGTGATGAGGACGATGATGAAGTTGGTGGTGATGACTATATAGATTTTGTTGAGCCGTCTCACGCATGGAATACTTTTCGTGACAACTTGGCCCATCAAATGTTTACGAAATGGACTTTGGAGCGTGCTTGAATTATTACACTCATTAGATGTGGCTTCTAATTTATGTATTCCAGTTTGTTATAAATTGTACTCAATTTGACTGTCTACTTGAACAACTTGATGTATTTATTTATTTGATTTTTTTGTTCATGTAATGTACTTTAATATTCGATTTCATCCATTTGTCCTTGTATATTTTAGGTTATTAACATCACCTTTGTGGTTGTATGTCTCAACTAATATGCAATCTTCCAATGTGCAGTTTTGTAACAAAGTGGGATGTCGTCCATACCACGTTATGGTGATTCTGCTCCAACACAACGAAAATCAGCTTCCGTACGTCGATCATGGAACGCGGTTGAAGAGCAAGAGTTGATAAATTGTTTGAAAGAAATGATCACAAATGGGTGGAAAGCCGACAATGGGTTTAGACCGGGGTATTTGCAAGCCCTTTGGCAAGCACTTAATGCAAGGCTTCCACTGTCCAAGATTGAAGTCAAGCATATCAACTCCAAACTTACAGTTTGGAAAAAGACTTATTACCAGCTACTGGGTATGCAAGGGACAAGCGGTTTTGGATGGAACGATACTGGGAGCTCCATATCAGTTGCAGATGATATTTGGGCATTATATGTGAAGGTGAGTCAAAGTACTATCCATTTAAACCCCTGATATTTAGGAAAATATTTGAGTTGATGTGGTAATACCCCCCCTGCCTTGCTTTGATATATTGCAAATACCCCCTGGGTCCTGTTTAGCTATATTGCAAAACCCCCCCTGTATTGTTATAAACAGTGGTAATACCCCCATAATTGGCTGGCTATATTGCAAATACCCCCCTGTACTGTTTGTATGTGCTGGAAATACCCTACTGTCTTGTTTAGCTATATTGCAAATACCCCCTGTACTGCTTGTATGTGCTGGAAATAGCCTTCTGTCTTGTTTAGCTATATTGCAAATACCCCTATGTACTGTTTGTATGTGCTGGAAATAGCCTCATGTCTTGTTTAGATATATTGCAAATACCCCCCTGTACTGTTTGTATGTGCTGGAAAGACCCCTTGTCTTGCCACTGAAATAGTGCAAATATCCCCCTGTACTGTTTTGTATGTGTTGTTGATAGTAGATTTTTTTCCTTGCTTTGAATTATCTTCGTATGTAGGCACATCCAGATGCTGCGAACATGAGTTTCAAGTCATATGTGTACTACCAAGACTGGGTGGATATATTTGGAAAGGACAGGGCAACCGGCGACGACGCCGAGGACTTCGTAGAGATTGTTGAAGACTTGATAAGGAATCATCCTATGACTGACTCAACTCGTAAAGGACATGAAGCAGTTGTTGATGCAAACGATGATGCACTTTTGAATAGAAGCCCAATTGTGGATCTCACTACGGATGCATCAGACGGAGGCGACTCTCAATATGATATTGCGCCTTACAACTTGGGATTTGATCAATTGGGACAGAAACAGACAAAGTTGACAAAGAAGATTAAAAAAGAGAAGATTAAACTGGAGAAACAAGGGAGGAAGAGGAAGACCCCTGAATCTGACGGTCCCGATCCATATAAACCAGATTTGGATAAGTTTGTATGTGCCGCAAAATCAGCTTGGGGAGATCTTAGCCAGCAGTTTGCAAAGGAGGATGACACTTATGATGAAAAGGCCCAGAAAATCATTTCTGCACTTGATAACATCGAATCACTATCAGAAGAGAATCGTATCTTCCTCTCTTTCAAGATAATGGATAATGCGAAGCATGTGAGTTTGTTTTTGAAATCCAGTGAACGTAACCGAGAGAATATAGCACATATGATGCTTGACGGCAAGATGCCGTGATGTCCCCTGGCTACAGAAGGAACATATGCATGAACACTATATTTTGCTCAAGTTTTGGGAACTTATGGTATCTCCCAAACAATTAGCTATGCACGTACCCATTTTTTGTAATCGTGGCATTAGCTTTTTTTGTTTTATTACATGTACTTGATGGTTTCTTTTGAATGTGGAATGCTTGATTTATTTCCACAATGTTTGTCTCCGCACAAAAGGGTTTATAATTATCTGCAGTTGACAATGGCAATGGTTTGTTGCAAATATAACCAATGGATTAGCTTTTTCATTCTTACGATGGTTTGTTGCAAATACCCCCCTGGGTTTTACTATATTTTAGGTTGTCGGATAGTTTATCACCGCATAAATTTTATATTAGATATTTGTTCATAAAATGAATTTGGTCGCACCTAACATAATAGCCCGACCTAATTGATAAAATAGTTAATGGGATCCATAAATCCTAAGTCCAACATTATAAAAGATGATAGTTGACATCAAAAGGGAGAGATAAAACATGCAATCTAACAATTTTTTTTTCCTTTGATCGAACCCTGCGACGACCCTTCGTCCGGCCACAGACACTTAGCAACAGATGAAGCTTGCTCACCTGCGTCACTTTCAGAGTCAGGAGATGTGTTGTGATAATTTTCTAAGTCAGTCCAAAAATCTTGATTCTCCAAGGGCGAAAATTGGATTTGGGGAGGGTTCATGGGTTGCGGCACGGGTGTTTCTTGGCCAACAATCGGGCCATCATCTTCTTCGAACCACTGAAGATTAATTGGTGAAGCCGGTACACCTCCAGCAAATTCAAGTTCATCATGTCCAAATATTTCGCATAAATCCACCCATTTTTCGTCTCCGTTGATAGCGTATGCTTCATAGAACGGATTTTCCTTCAATTGAACAAGTTAGGTGTTTATATCAATGTAATAGGAATGATAATATTGCACAATTGATCAATAATAACAACAAAGATTAATCATACCATGCATAAATTTCTCACAATTTCCTTGCCTTCTTGGCCAACGTTGTTGGTGTCACGAACCAAATAATAACCTGACATTTGCCTCAGATGCGAATAAATCGCATGTCTACGCTTAAGCCGGTAAAATTTGGCAGTTATCTCCTTCAAAGTGAAAGAGCGTTGGAAATACACGTTCAAGTCGTTACGAGCAACCGTAAGAACGTCACTGAAGTTATAGATAAAAATGGCATTTTGAAAGTATCCTTCATTAGACAAGAACTCAATAAAGTAATCGTCAATTTCTTTGGGCCATTTCTCGTCGTAAAAAAAATGAGCTTGGGGACGGGGATTGAAGTTGGACATTCCAAAATTTCTGAAAACTTACAACTAACCTCAATATATTGCAAAATGGTGTTGAATTGTGTCTACTTATATAGAAGATTTCATGTGGGAAAAAGTAAAAATTACAAGAATATTGAGGGCCATCTTGCAATTTTTCATTAAGTCACAAGATCTTACACTGCCTCTGGCAATAAAGTGTGGGTGTAAGATTTGATTCCCTTGTCACACGGTTTTTAGAGAAGGGTATATTAATCAACTCATGTGTAATAAGGAAATATATTTCATCAGATGCAATCTCTGCACTTTTTTGCCTTTAAAATCCATTTTTTTCAAATACCCCATTATGTGAACATGTGACTGCTACTGTTTGCTTGAAAGATTGATAGGAATTTGAGAGATTTGATTCTTCACAATATATCAGTGCAGGAATATTATGTCAACTTTTTCATATAAATTGTATCTTTGTTCAGGAATCAAAAATAGTATAAAAAATAAAGGAGGAGCATCATGTGAAACATAAAATAATAGTACCCATTCATTTTGAAAGGCCTATCACACTTAGGCCAACATACATAATAAGCCATTGCTATGCACAACAACATGGAAACTGTGCCTTAGCAATGGACACTTGAAAAGGAATCCAAGTTCCTTAAACAAAACATTCAAACGCAAACACATAAAAAAAAACATAGCCTTAATCACTAGGAAGAAAACATTAAAAAGTGAACTGATATTAAGCATAATCGTAAGACCACCTAATCAATTTCCCATAGCCCTAACCCAAATAACCCACCATTATCCTCCTGAACAGTCCCAGAACACTCCCCAGCCACCTTCTCACGTGGGACAACTTCATTACCTTGATCGAACTTAACAGGAGAAAGCACCCCACCTTGCTCAACAGGAACCACTGCAAGCTCGTCCTCATCTGAATCTCGGAGATCTATAGGGAATTGTGGACTTCCAGTGAGGTCTCGTGGGAAGGTTCCAACAACATCGTCATGAAACAAATATGTTAACAGCAAATGATTTGGTTCACCATTCATTCTGAAATCCCTAAAAACTTCAGGCTCAGCCTTGAAGCAAAAAGATGATGACACAACATTAGATATATATTCATTAAAATGATGACAAAGTTGTGAATCAATAAAATGTTTGGGATCTAGTACTTACATTGGCAGTAATCACTTGCCAATATTTCTTATCTGTTCTAGAGGTACATGTCAAAGGGTCAAAAGTAACTCCAGGAGTCTCCAAAAACTTATTAAAGTCTTTCTGCCGCTTACGCATCTTTTCCAACTTCCATTTCATTGAGTGCAAACTGAATCGACGATCAAAACGGTCAGTCATGTAAGTTGCTACACGTTGACAGGCAGTAGTGAGTTGCTGAACATCTTTGAGGTTGCTGGTCTTGGACTCTCTGTGTAGCAGATGCAAAAAAGTCCAATTCTCGTTGGAAGTCCATCCATCCTTAAGCTTCATGTCATCTGAACGCATGCGTCTAGTCCTCGGCATTGTAGTAGCACAATCTATATAGACATTTAGAACATATTAAGGTTTAAGGAAACTTTGAACAATAAAGGAAAGATCTATTTAAAGGAAAACCACTTTTAAGTGGACAAAAAAAATCATAATAAGACTTCAAAAACAGGAGAAAGAGACTTATACCTTCTTTCCGTGACTGCTGTGAGATCTTGTGTAGACTTCTTATTCAAGGTAATGACTTCTGTTTATATAGACAATACAACCTTTGAACTTCCACATTAAATGAGACATTGAAGAGAGGTAGGTTTGCATTTAAAGCTTAGCGTGAAAGAATGAGTGATTACTCCAGTAACTTTTTCATTCTTCCAAGGTACATTAATTAACAGGGTAGTGTGTTCAGTTGTGTAAAATACGTTTCAAATTCTTCAGCACAATCAATCAATAAATGAAGACCATTCAATGTGTACCAGTGTACAGATCACCACAATACTAATTAATGTATGTAAACTCACTATCACGTACAAATCCACTCAGCAGCAGGAAATCCTTCAGCACCAGTAAATGTGATATATAAGTTGCATTCAATGTAAATAAGAACAATATATTAATTTTTTTTATGAACAAATGAAATGTAATACACATTATAACAATAACCCAAATACTCATATGTGTTGTGCATATACAAATAGGTCAACAGCAAAGATTGATCAAACAATAATACCAAACTCATTATCAGGGTATATTCAAACATATGATATAAACACCTGAGATTACAATAAACTCAAAATGAATAACACTTGCATTTTAAATATAACCAACAAGTTCTTCCATTGCAAGCAAAACACAATTACTGAAAAGTTATTTACAATATCTAAATGAGAGGAAAGACTTGCAAAATACCAAACACATTATCAAAGAAAACGCAAAACATATGAACAATTTGCAATTTAATACCAAATATGCAAGATGATCAATATTCAAACATCAAGCCAAAACACCTTTTTTACAGCCAAAGTCATCCTACATCACAAATAAGACTACAATTATTAAAATGCATACAAACCCTAAACTACATAAACAACCAACACAGGAGGATAATCAAAGCACAGATCATCCAAAGCTTCTGCTTAAGACGCAATGCCTGATTATCCGACTCAAGTTTTCGAACAGAATCAAGAAGCAACTTAATTTCAGAATTTAAAGCAACAACATCATGCTCTAGACAGGATTTATCAGCCTCAGCACGATTCACACGCGCTAACAACCCAGGGATAATTAGCCTGGACCTTTCGCACATTACAGGATCAACCCATTGAAAGAACTCACAACGATATTCCTGAAAATAAAATAAGATTCAGATTTTTTACCCCTTAATTCGGATACAAAAATTGGCCCTAATTAAAACAAATTTTATTATCCTAAAATAAATTAAGATAAATTACCTTTGAACCAGAACAGCGGGCAAACCTCCGACCAGGATTATCTCGTGTCCACGATGTATAAATTATAGAAAACGATCCACATGGGCAGATAGGACCAGTTTTCCCACGGCTGTTGTTACTGCGCGCGGAGCTATTTGAGCTCGAATCCATGTCTACAACTAAAAAAGAGACACCTTAAGCTAGGCATGATACTTTTCAAAAAAACGAAAACCCTAAAAAATAAATTACAATTTTATCAAAGTAAATGAGACTTACGTTTCTTTGTTTATGGCCCTAGTGGTGGCAACTACACGGAAAGATCGTAACCGGAGCAAATTATAGCATTTAAAACGGAGGATATCGTGCGGAGGTGTGGAGGCGCAGAGAATTGAGAGAGGAGAAAAGTGAATTAGGGTTTTTTTTTTCCAGTTAATATACCCTAAAACCAACGGACAGGATTGGAGTGGAGATGGACGGTCATGATGAGAGGTGTGAAGGGTAGTTTAGTAATTTAAATGTAATCGGGCCATCCGAACACGGTTTTCTTTGTTGGG
This sequence comes from Penstemon davidsonii, assembly GCA_034814905.1. Lineage (NCBI taxonomy): Eukaryota > Viridiplantae > Streptophyta > Magnoliopsida > Lamiales > Plantaginaceae > Penstemon > Penstemon davidsonii. The sequence goes on along the minus strand of JAYDYQ010001480.1, from coordinate 4,480 downwards.
CCATAAATTTTGTTGCGGGTCGTCTAATCTGCCGAACGGCCCATTATTCCTATTGTTGTTACTAATACAATGGGCATCATTGTTTGTTGGGCCGAAAAGAGTTGGCCCAACCGAACCCACCCTTAAGATCAGATTTTTATCCTCTCAATTATCTCATTTACATACACATTATATAGTATAAAGAAAATAAGAAAGAGAAAAGAGACAACACACTAGAAAGATACAATTTTCGGATTTACACAACCCAGTCCTGATTTTTCGACCATTACGTCATCGTCCACCGTTGGATCATGCCCAAATTTTTCGTGAAGGTCTTACACACATGGGGCTACATATTGACCGTTCAGATCGTCGTTTTCATCTCTCGAAGTTAATCGGCAGATGTTTGAAATTGGTGAAAAATAAGGATTTGAGGGCTTTTGTTATGAATCACCACCGGAGCCGCCACCACTACCTTCGAAGGTCTGGAAATGAAGAGAGCTTCATCCCCTTCGTTGCTTTGGGTGAAGATTTGCCTAGGCTTGTGTTCTTTAATCTTTGTGATTTTACTTTCTTCTCTTTAAAGTATATATTGAAGAAGTTTAATTTATCCTTGTAGCTTTTGTGATAAGTTGTTGAGTTTATATTTTATATTAGATATTTAATGACTTTGATGTGGTTTTGTTTAGATATTGCTTATATGTTTGGATCTTGATTTATTTTTGTAAGAAAGTTAATGTTTTTAATTTTCGAAACTTTAAGGGGGTATTTTTGAAAGGTTTTAAAAATTTAAGGGTTAGGGCTGCGATTTTTTTTGGGAGTAAAAGTGGACTGAAAATATCTGTTTTGTTTGATATTTGGTTTGAGTTTACTTAAAAATTATTAGTTTTAAAGTTGCTCCGAGTTTATTTGCAAAAAGGGAGTTTTTGAAACTTTTGGGGTTATTTTTGTAAATCTGAAAATAAGAGGGCAAAGGCGTTGTTTTGTCGCTGTTTTTACATAGTTACTTCTACAAACTTTTGATTAATTGATTTGAAGTAGTGCTTAGGTCACTTGTGTTTTAAAATTGAAGATTTGTAAAATTTTCCGAAGAAAATTTATAATTAAAGAACTTTTTGTTTCTCATAGTTATTTTGTGAAAAGTTATTAAAATTTATTTTTAATCTCAGTTTTACATTGAAAATATTCTTGATTATTTTTAAATGTTGCTTAGATGCTTAGATGCTCTGATCTTGAATTATTTTTCAAGAAAGTTGATTTTATTAAGTTTTTGAAAACTATGAGGGTATTTTTGAAAAGTTTTAAACTTGTGGGATTTCTAAAGATTTGATTTTTGAAGTAACAAGATACTTAATATTCTGTTTTTATTTGATTTTCGATATGGGTTTAGTTAAAAATCCTTTGATTTAAAATTTGTTCCAAATTTTCGCAAAAATGGATGTTTTAAAAAGTCTAGGGGCTGTTTTGTAAATATGAAAAATGAAGGGAAAAATTTGCTGTTTTGGCGCTGTTTTATGTAATTAGTATTTTGAGTTTTGAAAACAATTACTCTTAAGTGGAGTTGATGTCGTAAGTTCTAAGCACTTTTGTGTGATGTGTTACTTTAGCAAATCCTTTATAGGATTTTCATTAGTTATGTTTTAGTAAGGTTGTTAGATAAATTTTTAGTCATATACGTACTTGCTCAGGTTTCGGATACGCTTCATTTTTGGAGTTTAATCGCTATACTAAGCGACAAAGGTGAGCATTGTGTGTTGAATTTGTATGTCGGTCCGATGTGCTAGTAGATCGAGTCAAACATTTACTTATGCTCTTAATAATCAAAGCATGTGTAATATTATAATTTCTATTGCATGTTGTTACAAAGAGCTTGGACTTGTTACGTCGACATTACTCGCATGAAATCCTTAGTATATCAACATGATAATCCAATGCATGCTACATCCGAATCTACTAGTTGCGAATATATTTTACTAAATTATCATGATACCCAAAATTTGCATTTGATAAGTTGTTAAATGTTGATAATATGTTAAATATGTTTGATATGTTATGTTTTCGTATGTTTCCGATTTTGTGTTTCTGTTTGTTTCCGATTTTGTGTGGGCCCCTTTTGATTGGTATATGGACCCGATGCCAACCTGGACGGTAAGGGCCGGCGGGATTGTCACGGTTACCCATAGGCCTAGCCTTACAATCCAAGTGGGGAGGAACACTTGGGAAGTAAGGACGAACTTAGGCAAGGACATGTCGATGCATATTAGATAGTAAGGTCGCTCCTTGGTGTGTTTGGATGGACATCGGACTGAGAATGAAGGGTAAGTGGAGGACGGCATCAGTAATTCTTGATTATGTGAATTCCGTGTTTCTTCCGTTTTGAATATATGCTTAATTTGCTTGTTAACATGCTTACATTATATAATATGTTGCATCCACACATCATACCTTGCCAATTCGCACCACAGCCTCACTAAGTTGGACGATCAACTTATGCGTTCCATGTTTCACTCTTTTCAATTTCAGGTGTTCTGGAAAATAATAGTCGAGTTGCGGTTAGTTCATCACGGTTGCGGTCCCACCTTAGTTTTGGGAGAGTAGTTATATTTTGTTGTCGATTTAGGTTCTTTCTCGATTTTATTTAAAACCTTGCTTAGAAAATTTGAATCGTTAAAGTTGATTTATATTTTCGCAAAAGATACAAGATTTTCATAAATTACTTATTTATCTCTCTCGGTTGATATTGTTCAAATTTTTTTGACATGTTATGATTAAATGTTTCCGCTTTAAACCTCTACTATGGAAGTTGATTTTATTTTCGTCAAAAAAAAAAAAAACTTAGTAATTTAAATTGTTCTTATTTTATTTCAAACCGCTTCCGCTTTAAACCTTTTAATTTATCGTTTCTATTTTATAAAAAAAAAAGTTTCGATATTTTAACACTTTTTCAAAATAATAATAATTTTTCGATTGTTATTCGACGGACCCGTGGAGTCGGGCCGTCACAAAATTCATCAAATGCACAGAAATCGAACGAATTTTATCCTAAATGTACCTTAAAACTCCTTTTAGTAAAATTGTCCCTTGAAATTTGTTAATTAGCAATTGATGATTCATGCTGCCTCCTAATTCTCTTCATGAGATGAAGTAGTGAATTATTCACCCGCCTTACTATCCTCATCTTTAGCTGGATTTTTATATTCTCATTTGTTCATCTGTTGAATAGATAAAAAACAAAATCAACTCAAAAATTGTTGGTCCCAAGTGGTCATATGAGGTCTAGAGGGGGGGGGGGGGTTAATAGACCTCAGTATCTTTTAAAATTTCTCCAATTTTTCTTATCAGCAGAGTAAGTTGATCGAAACTGGTGAGACTACTTTGTTGATTGTGCACTTAGCTTAAACAGCAGAGTTGACCACTCGTCTGATTTACTTATATGTTTCAATTTAAATCAGAGTTTGAAATTTGTATGCGGTGGATTTATCAAGTGTTTTTCAAACAAGTTATCTTCTTACTTAAAGACTTTTATCCCTAGTTTTAAAATCTTTTAGTTTGTTCAAAGTGTTTGTATGCTTTTGGAATATGCAAGTAATCAAACACAGAGAATTTTTATAGGGGTTATATACACAAGAATGTATTTTAGTCCACTCTTCTAAATCACGAAGATTTAGGTTATACTAGAAACACTAAGTAACTTAGTACACTCTTCTTGTGCTTTTACAACAAATGATAAAGCCACAAGTTCGTTATAGGAGATCACAAAGAAAACCCATACCATGAAGTTATATCACTCACACAGATGGATATACACTTCGCACAACACTTAAAGTTTACACAGAAATCAATCAGATTAATTTTGTTTGTTTCTTCAACTTGACTTTATCAACAGATGACTCTGTTGATGGTGATCTGTTCTTGAGTTTTTTAGACTTAGAAAATTTGCTCGCTTGATTTTCTCTCTCAGTCATTGTGTTCTCTTTAACTCTTGAATGTAGATCTATTTATACTTGAGGATTTGAATTTTGCCCGTTGAAGTAAGACAGATTTCAGATCTTCCTCGAGTACTGGTCCTTGTCTCTGAACGGCTTCCTACAACTGTTCACTGTACAATTCTGTTGTACTTTCTGTCACGTCGCATTAAGTGCATTTATTACCGTTGTAATAACTTCCTGATCACTTCTACTCTGTTGATGGAAATCACCTTGCTCATGAACACTCTGCTGATTCAAATCGAACTCATCTGATTTGACTCTGCTGAAATCCACTTGTCTGATTCCGTACTCAGCATCAGATCAGTAGTCTTCTGGACCAAAATTCAACACTTCTGATTTTACTTGTCTTCTCAGATTCAATTTGTTAGAGGTTTGTCAAGCTTCCATTACTTTGCTGATGACTTTTGGAAATCATCAAAACCTCCCTTTACTTCTTCATCTTCATCCAACAAAAATTATGATGAAATTGGAGTTGAGAAATTAAAATGGAACTGGTATCGACAAAAGAAATT